>OX453286.1:27058168-27085668 GCA_949710005.1 Ricordea florida | reverse complement strand
CCTAACCCTAACCCTAACCCTAACCCTAACCCTAACCCTAACCCTAACCCTAACCCTAACCCTAACCCTAACCCTAACCCTAACCCTAACCCTAACCCTAACCCTAACCCTAACCCTAACCCTAACCCTAACCCTAACCCTAACCCTAACCCTAACCCTAACCCTAACCCTAACCCTAACCCTAACCCTAACCCTAACCCTAACCCTAACCCTAACCCTAACCCTAACCCTAACCCTAACCCTAACCCTAACCCTAACCCTAACCCTAACCCTAACCCTAACCCTAACCCTAACCCTAACCCTAACCCTAACCCTAACCCTAACCCTAACCCTAACCCTAACCCTAACCCTAACCCTAACCCTAACCCTAACCCTAACCCTAACCCTAACCCTAACCCTAACCCTAACCCTAACCCTAACCCTAACCCTAACCCTAACCCTAACCCTAACCCTAACCCTAACCCTAACCCTAACCCTAACCCTAACCCTAACCCTAACCCTAACCCTAACCCTAACCCTAACCCTAACCCTAACCCTAACCCTAACCCTAACCCTAACCCTAACCCTAACCCTAACCCTAACCCTAACCCTAACCCTAACCCTAACCCTAACCCTAACCCTAACCCTAACCCTAACCCTAACCCTAACCCTAACCCTAACCCTAACCCTAACCCTAACCCTAACCCTAACCCTAACCCTAACCCTAACCCTAACCCTAACCCTAACCCTAACCCTAACCCTAACCCTAACCCTAACCCTAACCCTAACCCTAACCCTAACCCTAACCCTAACCCTAACCCTAACCCTAACCCTAACCCTAACCCTAACCCTAACCCTAACCCTAACCCTAACCCTAACCCTAACCCTAACCCTAACCCTAACCCTAACCCTAACCCTAACCCTAACCCTAACCCTAACCCTAACCCTAACCCTAACCTAACCCTAACCCTAACCCTAACCCTAACCCTAACCCTAACCCTAACCCTAACCCTAACCCTAACCCTAACCCTAACCCTAACCCTAACCCTAACCCTAACCCTAACCCTAACCCTAACCCTAACCCTAACCCTAACCCTAACCCTAACCCTAACCCTAACCCTAACCCTAACCCTAACCCTAACCCTAACCCTAACCCTAACCCTAACCCTAACCCTAACCCTAACCCTAACCCTAACCCTAACCCTAACCCTAACCCTAACCCTAACCCTAACCCTAACCCTAACCCTAACCCTAACCCTAACCCTAACCCTAACCCTAACCCTAACCCTAACCCTAACCCTAACCCTAACCCTAACCCTAACCCTAACCCTAACCCTAACCCTAACCCTAACCCTAACCCTAACCCTAACCCTAACCCTAACCCTAACCCTAACCCTAACCCTAACCCTAACCCTAACCCTAACCCTAACCCTAACCCTAACCCTAACCCTAACCCTAACCCTAACCCTAACCCTAACCCTAACCCTAACCCTAACCCTAACCCTAACCCTAACCCTAACCCTAACCCTAACCCTAACCCTAACCCTAACCCTAACCCTAACCCTAACCCTAACCCTAACCCTAACCCTAACCCTAACCCTAACCCTAACCCTAACCCTAACCCTAACCCTAACCCTAACCCTAACCCTAACCCTAACCCTAACCCTAACCCTAACCCTAACCCTAACCCTAACCCTAACCCTAACCCTAACCCTAACCCTAACCCTAACCCTAACCCTAACCCTAACCCTAACCCTAACCCTAACCCTAACCCTAACCCTAACCCTAACCCTAACCCTAACCCTAACCCTAACCCTAACCCTAACCCTAACCCTAACCCTAACCCTAACCCTAACCCTAACCCTAACCCTAACCCTAACCCTAACCCTAACCCTAACCCTAACCCTAACCCTAACCCTAACCCTAACCCTAACCCTAACCCTAACCCTAACCCTAACCCTAACCCTAACCCTAACCCTAACCCTAACCCTAACCCTAACCCTAACCCTAACCCTAACCCTAACCCTAACCCTAACCCTAACCCTAACCCTAACCCTAACCCTAACCCTAACCCTAACCCTAACCCTAACCCTAACCCTAACCCTAACCCTAACCCTAACCCTAACCCTAACCCTAACCCTAACCCTAACCCTAACCCTAACCCTAACCCTAACCCTAACCCTAACCCTAACCCTAACCCTAACCCTAACCCTAACCCTAACCCTAACCCTAACCCTAACCCTAACCCTAACCCTAACCCTAACCCTAACCCTAACCCTAACCCTAACCCTAACCCTAACCCTAACCCTAACCCTAACCCTAACCCTAACCCTAACCCTAACCCTAACCCTAACCCTAACCCTAACCCTAACCCTAACCCTAACCCTAACCCTAACCCTAACCCTAACCCTAACCCTAACCCTAACCCTAACCCTAACCCTAACCCTAACCCTAACCCTAACCCTAACCCTAACCCTAACCCTAACCCTAACCCTAACCCTAACCCTAACCCTAACCCTAACCCTAACCCTAACCCTAACCCTAACCCTAACCCTAACCCTAACCCTAACCCTAACCCTAACCCTAACCCTAACCCTAACCCTAACCCTAACCCTAACCCTAACCCTAACCCTAACCCTAACCCTAACCCTAACCCTAACCCTAACCCTAACCCTAACCCTAACCCTAACCCTAACCCTAACCCTAACCCTAACCCTAACCCTAACCCTAACCCTAACCCTAACCCTAACCCTAACCCTAACCCTAACCCTAACCCTAACCCTAACCCTAACCCTAACCCTAACCCTAACCCTAACCCTAACCCTAACCCTAACCCTAACCCTAACCCTAACCCTAACCCTAACCCTAACCCTAACCCTAACCCTAACCCTAACCCTAACCCTAACCCTAACCCTAACCCTAACCCTAACCCTAACCCTAACCCTAACCCTAACCCTAACCCTAACCCTAACCCTAACCCTAACCCTAACCCTAACCCTAACCCTAACCCTAACCCTAACCCTAACCCTAACCCTAACCCTAACCCTAACCCTAACCCTAACCCTAACCCTAACCCTAACCCTAACCCTAACCCTAACCCTAACCCTAACCCTAACCCTAACCCTAACCCTAACCCTAACCCTAACCCTAACCCTAACCCTAACCCTAACCCTAACCCTAACCCTAACCCTAACCCTAACCCTAACCCTAACCCTAACCCTAACCCTAACCCTAACCCTAACCCTAACCCTAACCCTAACCCTAACCCTAACCCTAACCCTAACCCTAACCCTAACCCTAACCCTAACCCTAACCCTAACCCTAACCCTAACCCTAACCCTAACCCTAACCCTAACCCTAACCCTAACCCTAACCCTAACCCTAACCCTAACCCTAACCCTAACCCTAACCCTAACCCTAACCCTAACCCTAACCCTAACCCTAACCCTAACCCTAACCCTAACCCTAACCCTAACCCTAACCCTAACCCTAACCCTAACCCTAACCCTAACCCTAACCCTAACCCTAACCCTAACCCTAACCCTAACCCTAACCCTAACCCTAACCCTAACCCTAACCCTAACCCTAACCCTAACCCTAACCCTAACCCTAACCCTAACCCTAACCCTAACCCTAACCCTAACCCTAACCCTAACCCTAACCCTAACCCTAACCCTAACCCTAACCCTAACCCTAACCCTAACCCTAACCCTAACCCTAACCCTAACCCTAACCCTAACCCTAACCCTAACCCTAACCCTAACCCTAACCCTAACCCTAACCCTAACCCTAACCCTAACCCTAACCCTAACCCTAACCCTAACCCTAACCCTAACCCTAACCCTAACCCTAACCCTAACCCTAACCCTAACCCTAACCCTAACCCTAACCCTAACCCTAACCCTAACCCTAACCCTAACCCTAACCCTAACCCTAACCCTAACCCTAACCCTAACCCTAACCCTAACCCTAACCCTAACCCTAACCCTAACCCTAACCCTAACCCTAACCCTAACCCTAACCCTAACCCTAACCCTAACCCTAACCCTAACCCTAACCCTAACCCTAACCCTAACCCTAACCCTAACCCTAACCCTAACCCTAACCCTAACCCTAACCCTAACCCTAACCCTAACCCTAACCCTAACCCTAACCCTAACCCTAACCCTAACCCTAACCCTAACCCTAACCCTAACCCTAACCCTAACCCTAACCCTAACCCTAACCCTAACCCTAACCCTAACCCTAACCCTAACCCTAACCCTAACCCTAACCCTAACCCTAACCCTAACCCTAACCCTAACCCTAACCCTAACCCTAACCCTAACCCTAACCCTAACCCTAACCCTAACCCTAACCCTAACCCTAACCCTAACCCTAACCCTAACCCTAACCCTAACCCTAACCCTAACCCTAACCCTAACCCTAACCCTAACCCTAACCCTAACCCTAACCCTAACCCTAACCCTAACCCTAACCCTAACCCTAACCCTAACCCTAACCCTAACCCTAACCCTAACCCTAACCCTAACCCTAACCCTAACCCTAACCCTAACCCTAACCCTAACCCTAACCCTAACCCTAACCCTAACCCTAACCCTAACCCTAACCCTAACCCTAACCCTAACCCTAACCCTTAGGGTTAGTCTTAGGGTTAGTCTTAGGGTTAGTCTTAGGGTTAGTTTTAGGGTTAGTGTTAGGGTTAGTGTTAGGGTTAGTCTTAGGGTTAGTCTTAGGGTTAGTCTTAGGGTTAGTCTTAGGGTTAGTCTTAGGGTTAGTTTTAGGGTTAGTGTTAGGGTTAGTGTTAGGGTTAGTCTTAGGGTTAGTCTTAGGGTTAGTCTTAGGGTTAGTCTTAGGGTTAGTCTTAGGGTTACTGTTAGGGTTACTGTTAGGGTTACTGTTAGGGTTAGTGTTAGGGTTAGTGTTAGGGTTAGTCTTAGGGTTAGTCTTAGGGTTAGTCTTAGGGTTAGTCTTAGGGTTAGTGTTAGGGTTAGTGTTAGGGTTAGTGTTAGGGTTAGTGTTAGGGTTAGTCTTAGGGTTAGTGTTAGGGTTAGTGTTAGGGTTAGTGTTAGGGTTAGTCTTAGGGTTAGTCTTAGGGTTAGGGTTAGGGTTAGGGTTAGTGTTAGGGTTAGTCTTAGGGTTAGTCTTAGGGTTAGTCTTAGGGTTAGTGTTAGTGTTAGTGTTGGTGCTTGGGGTTATTGTTAGCCATTGACCCTTAAGCTACTTGCGATAAAGGTTATTGTCATTCTGTTTAGTACAGTTCATGTAGTTTTTATGGTTAATTTGTAGCAATTTTATTCTATTAAACAAAGTTTTGCGTTAGTGCCTTGAATTTTATACTTTTAAATTGATGGCCTTGGGTGAATTATCACTATTTTACACTTTTTTGAGATCAGTTTACTTGCCATTTTATTGTTTACTGACGTTTACATTTGAGAGATGCACCGTTCAATCTTTCTTTGTACCTTTCACCAAAGTATACAGTTTTTTAGAGTGTCCTAAGGCGTCTGATCCTCGAGAAAGACCACTTGTACGGGACTGTGACAAAATCAGACGTTACAGCATTTACCGGAACCAGCTTTTAGTGAATAATGAATAATGTTTCTATAATATTTAAATTGACAAATATACTACGTAGATAATTTTTGTCTCAAGATATTTTTTATATTATGCATTCTTCCGAGAAAATTTGAAGTATTGATTCTTCTCCTACAGTAGTTATCCATAGCTTGGAGTAATATTTTACTTCTCTTCTACAAAGTTGCTTCGTAGTAATTTGCTAATGTCTATAATTCGAGTTCATTCCTTATAAAATGAATCAAATCTCCTCCACGGATCTGTGTCACCTTGAAGAAGTACCTGAGCTAATATCATCAAGTAAACTATAATGCACTCTCACTGAACTTAGAATAATCTCTTTTGTAGAGTCTTGTGCCTGATGGTAGATATGAAAATTCATTACAATTTTTTGAAACTGAGTGGTCAGTGATTAATCGTGTTGGTTGAAAAATTGGAGGCATCAGCCCAAATGATTCTGAATCGGTGTCAGTACCAATTTGTAAGAGGTCGGTCAATATTAAAATCAACCATAAACATACAAAGTTTATTTTCAAGATTAATGAATTAATACAGTCTATTAATTTATCCAAATTGCTACAGGGATCGATCTCAATACATCACTCCACAAATAAAATCGCACTTTTTTGTACTGTCCATAATGTCTCAAAAACATCTCTAGGGAGATTTTGTAAATTGTCATCTAATCATATAGTTAACATTGTTCCTCATATAAATGGAATCACTGGCTTGAACAGAAATAACATCACATCCACGTATGTTGAGATTTACGTACATTTGTTGCTCGCTCCAAGTTCTGAATCCGGACAAATATATTGTCCTCAAGTGTGTAACCCTTGATTCATTTTCCAAAGCCCGGCTTGAAGAAATCAATTAATAAACTCGCTAAACTTTCGCTATTACCTTGCATTCCAACGTGCGGCTACACGTGCGGTAGGTTTCATGTTCGTGTACGAGTCGTGAAACTGAAACTCCACTGATTCTCCTCAAATGAAACATCTAGCGTTGGTCGGCCGACCATTCTTCGCTAAAATCAACAAACAAAAGCCTCGTAACTCTTATACCGCTTCGCTACATTTAAAACCTAGAGAATCCTGAATCAGCTAGTACCCCGATGCATCATGGGTAATGAAAACTACTTTTGTGTAGGACAGCACATACTCCTCTAAACATTCTTTTTAAGATAACTCTTCAACAGCCATGCCTTGGCTCCGTCAAACCCACCCCTAAACCCTTTTTGCACTTCAAAACACCCAATTCTTAAACTCATTTTGCCAAGAGAGGCATGCTTGCTGTTCAACAGTTATCCTCGAGTAATCTCTCACTTCCGTGGATCGACACGCTGCAATACGGCCCAGTTTCCTTTTCCCTTTTCTATTTAACTGGGCCGCTATTACCGCGCTGCACTCCCAAAGTTCTTTTTGGAGCGCTGTCGTATTGACGACAAATCTAGCTTCATGATGCTAGCCTGTCTCCACAGAATCTGCTTACGCATCAATGAACACGCAAAGCATTCCCACCTGCACGCGCCACGAGCCAATCTAATTTAATTACACGCCTCCATACCACCGTGCACGCTCCTTTTCTCAGGATTTTCGAAACGGGTTAGGGGAAAACCATGAATCCGGAACCGGAAGCGGAACCGGAACGAGAAACGGAATTCATGTTTTAGAAAAAGACCTGGAAAGGCCGACCTTAACAAGTTTTAGAAACTTCTTAAGGGGACCCTTTTGCTGAGGAGGAGGGGTGGGGGTGATTGGGGCAATAATTAATTCCCAGCCTACCACTCCCATAATTTTTTCCCCTTATTTTGTCATTTTTAACATAGGACTATTAACTCCGCGCAAGAATTTTTTCCTGCCGTAGGGTTGTATACATACAATATATTTCTTGTAATCCCTTCCTCCCCTCCTAAAAACAAGTCAAATTATCTTTGGTAATTCTCATAGTAGATGCAGCTTTTTCTTCAATATTCCTCAAATACAAGACCAGTTTCATGCGGATTTAAGGTATGATAACCGTTTTTTGGTCACACCTGTGTACACTGTATCCATTTTATCGATACAGCTGGAGCCAAGCGTCTGACGTTCGCTTCGGATCAACTTACGAAAATGATTGACATTGGAACTCCTCCTTAGTCGTTACCGCGTGGGAACATGGAAGAAGAAAGGAGTCCAGAGAAGAAAAGGTAAAAAGCGGAAAAAGCTGTTAATTCGAACGAAATGTTGAGGTGATCAACCACAAACCTGTACCTGACTTGCCTTGCAGATCTCGCCATGATCTAAGCGAAGATGAAGAACAAACAACGGCAAGGTGAGCACATGTTTCGAACTCGGTTTATTATCAGCGGATGGCAATATTTTTCTGTACGACGGCTTGTAATACACTTAACAATTTACGATAGCTGTCTTCGAAATTTTAATCTTTTAAAGGTTTTGATAAAGGATCACATCAAAAATCTAAATTTTATGCCGATTTCTGCCAGTTAGCATTCGGTCCGATAACCGAAGTAACCGATCTTTCTGGGCTAAGGTATCTCTTCCTCGTTTTAGAAAGCAGAAGTGTCTTATATTCAGTGCACATTTAGTAAAAAAACTTTAACAAGCAAGCGTGTTTAATATTATGGCGTCACCTGCTGAATGCGATATTTATTAGGTGACATTATTGCTTTTATGTTCGTTTACAGTAACTTGCATATTGTGTCGAGTGGACCTATGATAAACAAGTAAACTTTCTCTTAAGCGACGCCCTTTAATGGTGTAGGAATTCGAAAAAGCAGTCGCTTGTGGGGGATGCTCATTCGCGACAAAAAGTGAAGTAAAGTCAATTTAAAAAAAAATCACTTTTTTTCTGACCAAATTGTAAGCACCCCCGGTCTTCAGAACAGATCACCAAATCATGGTTTCTGGCAGCATTTTTGCATGGACATTCATTGATGACTAAGATTGTAGCTATCGTTTATTTCCTGTTCCGGTTCCTATTCCGGATTCCTGCTATTCCACACGCCCTTTCGAAAACACTGGTAGGACATATATAGGTCTAGTTCGTAGGGACTGTTCTTCAATCAGGCTTAGGGTTAGGGTTAGGGATAGGGTTACGGAAGTAAATCATATAAACCCTGGCCAACAGCTGGTCTTTGGCTTAGATCAATTAAAGTTCGCAACGAGCTATATAACAAATTAACAGGAACAATATTGTTTCAATTAATAAAATCTACCGTACATCATACTACGATAATATCCTTAAAGATTCTAATAAGACCAAAAAAATGGGTGTCGATAAAAGCCGGAACATGGAACATTCCGGAACATGGCGGAACATGCCGGAACATTCCGGAACATCCCGGAAGATGAAAAAAATTTTAAAATTTAAAAAAAAATTATAGCATGAGAATAGGTGTTTTGTCACTTCACAATGCTCTTTCAAGGTTGCTTTTATTACGAGAGTGCTAAAACTACGAATTTCTGTAGTTGTTCACGTTTACAATAAAGTGTGATAACTTGCAGTAAACTGTGTCATAAGTAATAGTTTGAATGAGGAAAGATAACGCATATGCGTGGTTATACATTATAGTAACTGATTGATTTGTTTGCGTAACAGGCGAGCATGCACATGATCTGACGGCAATGTGTATTGGAGAGCAAGCAAGTTATGTCCGGCAGAAGTTTAAATCATTAATTCTCGAGTACTCTACACTAGTTTAGACAACCAAGTAAACCATGTGAAATCGTCTACGTATGAAACAAATAAGAAAACTTAACTATACTGGTAAGAGTCCCATATTTTCCTGCCGATCGTTGCCATCTTAGTTTTGTACAGCGAACGAAACTAGTACCCGTCCCTAGGGGCATTTGGAACTCTCCCCAGATTTCTCTCGCCATGAGAAACCAAGATGGCCGCAATCACAATCTAAAAATCGGGGACTGTAAACAGTATAGTATCTACCACCAAAATAAATCTTCTAGATCCAAAGCCAGTAGTCCCTAAGCTCTTGTTAAATGGAAAACCGTCATGATTCTCTCTTGATTCAAGGCAAACCATTACAGGAGGTGGCTGTGTGAGGAAAGCTTAAAAATTCCCCTCTTCGCAACCCAGTCTACTATATTTTGAAGAGACGAGCCCTCAGTAATGACAATCATTTCCATAGAACTGCCCTCACTCGCCCAGCAAATAAATTCCGACCAAGAGAGAATAAAGCTTCATCCTCTCGTGATTCCGACAAACTATTGTTTTCAGTTATGTATTAATGTCTATTTTCGTTATATATAAAGTATATTTATTGTCTTCTTTATTTCTTGCTATTATTTTTTTAAATTTTAAAAATTTTTTCATGTTTCCGGGATGTTCCGGCATGTTTCATGTTCCTGGTTTTATCGACGCCCCAAAGAAATGTGGGATAACGTTAATTTGATAATTAACAAAAAACGGCCATCATCCAACATTGACAATTTGAAAATTCAGGGAAAAAATCTTCAACAACCAACTTCAATTTCTAATACACTCAATAGGTTTTTCTGTAAAGTTCCATCTGACCTTGCATCGAAACTTCCTAAAGTGGATCGTCATTTTTCATCGTGCATGAAGCGGAAAGACTGCAATTTCTACAACTTCTAATTTTCTGACTCATATTACAGGTTTATCATATTAAGATAGTCTTAAAATTGCCAAGGTTATTCCTATTTATAATCAAAGGCTCCTTCGAGCTACCTCATGGTATATGGTAATTATTCCATGAAGTGCTGTCCTTTCCCCAGACCATAAAGCATTCATTCCTAGTAGTTCGTTTTGTGCACTCTTGCTACAACTGATGGATTACTCGTTGTCCAAACTGGCGACATCTTCAATTTTAAGACTTTTAAAACCCATTTCTTTCCCCTCGAGCATTCTTGAACACATTTCCTGTTCGTTTGCGAGATCTTCAAAAGTTTTTGATCAAAGATGGAGCGAAAGGAATGAAACCCGCCTTGACAATCTTTGCGTCGGGCACGACACAACAGAGGCCATTTTGTAAATATGTGCTGCCGCTTTGTCTCACCCCCTCCCCCCACATATGTGAACATAAAACAATTGCAGGACATTGTGGACAAAACCAAACCTAGTAGGGGAGACAGGGGAGAACCTGTTTAATTCACATTTAATGCAGATTAAATGCATAAATTAATTGTCTAACGGGAATGGAGTGACCAATCCATTACCATCACTATACCTCATGGTATGACGTACATACCATGAGGTAAAAAGGGCCCTCGAACTTTATGTGATAACTATAGGCTCCTTTCAATCCTCTCAGCTCTAAACAAAGTTTTTGGGAAGTGTATTCTCAACCATTTAATATTGGGCTCATCTCCGGTGTAATATAATTTATTCACACAACTGGCGTAAAACAAAGGACACAAAGCATTTTTAACAATGTACCTAACCCTAACTAACAAAGGAAAGGAATAAATTATATTACACCGCAGATGAGCCTAATTGAACGTAGCCGCCATCTCTAATAACCTTTCCGTCATGTAGACTTACCCCAAACATACTACATCATGTAGACTTACACCAAATATACTACACTAATGTTGTATGTTACGTCCGAAAACATTTTAGTTCCAACCCAATGCAATATGGCTTTAGACCTGGAACCTATACAACTGACTGGTTGGTTGACTTGATAGATGAAATATCCAGCGCTTTGGTTGAAGAGTGTTTTGCTATATCTCTATTTCTGGACCTAAGTTAAGTTTTTAACACTGTCAACCACTCTATTTTACTATCTAAACTTAACCTTTACGGAAAAGGTGTATGTCAGAGTGAGTGGCGTTATGTCCGATACTGCTATGATAAATTCAAGTGTACCCCAAGGGTCAATACTGGGTCCTCTCCTCTTTCTAATTTATATCAATGACATCGTTAAAGCAACAAATTATTTTTCAATAAGACTTTTTGCCGATGATACTTCTTTAACCGTAATTGCTAAAGACCTAGATCTTTTGCTTCAGCATACAAACAGTGGTGAACTGCCAGCCATTTACGAATGGTTATATTCTAACAAACTCACCCTGAACTTACGTAAGGCGAAATACTTCATATTTCAGCCAAGACAAAAAATTAACTTTAATTTACACAAGCCTCTCCAACTAGCAGATCAGTGTTTGGAGCATTCTTTTAGTCTAAAATATCTAGGATTAATTATTGCCTGTTTTTTGTCTTGGCATGACCATATTGATTATATAAGCAGTAAAGTTAGCAAAAGTTCAAATATTATTACTAAACTAAAACGTCATGTTACCAAACAGTCTCTAATCACTATGTAATATGCACTTGCACCTCCTTACTTAATTTATGGTTGCGTATTGTGGGGTAATAATTATGAAACACCTCTAGCTCAGTTGGTTAAATTACAAAACAAAGCAGTTAGAATCATAAATAACGTCCCACTCAGTGATCATATTACTCCTCATTACGCAAACCTTGGTCTTATCAAGCTTCCTGACATTGTAAAATTTTATACCTGTCAACTAATTTATGATCACATCTTAGACTGAAAGACGCAATATTTCACCCTATCTTTAGCATCTGAGCAACATGCTTACGGCACTCGTATTGCATCCCTACAGCATCTCAATCCCAGTCCCTTCATAATAAACATAAGGAAATTCTGCCCAACAGTAATCGGTTGTTACTATTGGAATGCTATTCCTCTTTCTATTTGTCAAAAATCAACAAAACGACTGTTTAAAAGAGCTCTCTTCCAGTATTATTTTGCTCAGTATTAATTTTTGTAATACAACCCTTGCATAACAAATTTTACTCTCTGTTCCTTGTTTCCTCTGTTTATAGTAAGCTTTCCTCTTTTATCTTAAGAAATGTATTAATTAAAAAGGGCATATAATTAGTCTAACTATATCATGCCCTTCTCCACTTTTCTTTGAACTTTGTATTTATTGTATTTAACTTGTTAATGTGGAGTAAATGAATAAATAAACGCTATATATGGTGGCCTACCATGAATTATATGCCCTTAGTTTTAATACGGAAATAATAGGATTTTATTCACTCCTACACCCCCAGGATCCGCGCCTGTTTGAGAAGTAGCGCAATCTTTGAACAGTGCCACACCATCTGTGACACTGTCTTATCAGCTTCACTTTGCAATTAAGAGTATAGCATTTTAAAATCATTAATAGGTCAGGTACAGTAGACGCAAGTAGTAGTGTCACGCTTTCTCATTGCTGTCCAGAAAAAGGTCTCGGTCAGAAAAAAAGTAATTTCCAATGTCATTTTTCTTTCAATTGGGCTCGGGGTCCGGTCCTTGTATACCCCTGTAAACTGACTATATGGTGGCCTACCATCAATTAGATGCCGCTTTTACTGCGTCAACAATGACCGTCTTTGCTCTTAAAGCGTTTCCGTCTTGTGGTGATTTTTCTTTTTAGAAACTGACTAAGTTCTAATAAAACTTGGAGACATTCATCGCTAAAATTTCAGTTTTTTGATCCGTAAAGTTTTTAAGGCTTCTGTTTCCCTAGAAATTACAATTTCATAGCAACAGTGGAGAGAGAACCACGATATACACCTCTTGCCGTAGGAAGAAGATAAGTGTACGGAACCTCCAAAGTGTTATTGCGAGTGGCAAATGCCTTCGAAATGGAACTTAGTTTTCCCTGAAAACAGAGGATGGCTTCTTGGGCCGACCTATCAATAAACAAACTCTCCGATAGATCTCCGCTGAATTTCTACAAAAAAAAACAGTAAGTAAGTAAGTAATAGACTTCATACGTAAGCAATACACACATACTTTTTTGTCCAAACAATAATCGCTTAAACATTGACAAGCGGCGTACGGTGCCGGGCAGCAACACTGCTCACAGCATTGCTTTCTCATGTTTCCTCTACAGATGAAAGATGTAGCAGCGTACTATAGATACACTTTATAGAGCCTTTTTCACTCACGTGATCAGCGGCCACGTTTTTAACGGAGACAAAAGAAGATGTTTGCATAAGAATAGAATTTAATTCCTGAAGGGTCAGTATGGAACACCAACATGGCCGCCTTTTCTTTGTTTAGGAACACCAGCATGGCTACCGTGACGCCATGTGCAAGCGCTCAATTCGATATTCTGCGAGATAATAGGCGCGGATATTTTACGAGTTGCGCAGTACTTTTCGGCGCCCCGCAGAGGCGAAGAAAAATGCGAGCAATGAGTAAAATATCCGTGTGTATTATCTCGCAAAACATCTGATAAGAGGTTTATTATTCCACTGAAGTTTTTTTCGTGACATAAAGCATCTATATTTTCTTAACTATAGTACAGAAAGCGCCAACTTTCTCATTCTTCACTCAGCGAGTGTGAGCTACATGTACGTGACAAAAAAAGTCAGTAAAATTCGTCTTATTTGATTGGATAAAATCAGTCAAAAATTATAGGTTCTTAACATTTGGCCCAAACTAATTTCCTATCTTGTCAGATTTTTAATTTATTCATTCTTACAAAGACTGCAATCAACCCGCAAAAAGTACTCGCAGACGCGAAAGCTATATGTTAAATGAAAGTTCCCTTAAAGCTCATTGTAAATACGTTCGTCGTCAAGAAAGTCAAGTTTGAAAGCTGTAAATTTGGTTCGTCCAGTCCGGCCATTTTTTTTTCTCGTCCTCCTCTAGAAACAGTGTAATACCCTGGCATATTTTGCGCGTTCTCTTCACCTTATATCGGAAAATGACGTAATAGTGGAATAAAGACTAAGTTAAACAGTCCCACTCTAAAGCAGTTTTCATTAGCTTTCCCAAAAATGGAAAACCCTTTGCAAAGAGAGAATGTTCAGTTACGTAAACATTAAGTCAGCTAAGGTCAGGGGTAGTGATGTCTGGTTTGAAGCAGGGTAGTTTCACGACATGAGTGAACTAATCCATTCAGGAAGAACAATGACAATGAGCTTATTCAGTAAGAACAGTGACAAGTTTCAAGGCCGGTAAAGTGTACCTCATTTCCAAATAGCCGCATCACTTCAAGCATGGTTGCTATGGTAACTCCGGCCTGATGATTTGTCGGTAAACATGCCATGATATCCTTCACAGTTACAGCGCCCTTCTTGGTGGGTGGTGGTTGACGCATCAGAGCAGGTGTATTTGGCGGGAATCCGAAAACATCCCTCTGGGAGAAGTTGACTGCAGCGTGCTGACATGAGCAAGTAAAGATGACAATGGTCAACAGATGGGTGAGTTGTTCCTTGGTTGTGACTGAAGAAGGAAACCCATGATCTGCATCACCATCTCTGACAGGGTAGCCATTTTCACGGAGATCACCAATCCACGACTGAAGTTCAGTGTCCTACAACATAAAGAAGGACAATGTTATACTCAAAATATGTTTTCTATGGCTTACACGAAGTGGCACGATCGGATTTATTTATTTATTTGTCCACAAGAGTCAGGCGCCTGTCACGTGATTTAGTAAACTACACATGTACACATTGCGGACCTATTTTTTAAGCGTTGTTTTTAAGTGATCGAGGGAGAACTGGATTACATAACTACTCTAGAGATCACCATTCCCTCTGTTTGGTTTCATGTACAAGACATAATAGCACCCTTTTTATTAAAGGAAACAACAGGGAAATATTGTCAAACATTGTAACGTATAAAAAAGTTAGTAACTTTTTGGAAATCACCACAAGCAGGAGCATCAATCTTGATGGGCTCCTGACAACAACAAAAATCCTTTTTTTTGAAATTCTGTTCATCTGATGGAGTCGTCAACAAATTAATTCCGTTTTTTACCTTTTGATAGCTAAGTGCATTAATGCGGTGTTCTGTTTTCACCTGAGGGGAATTTAATCAAAGATCACTGACAACCACACCTTTCAGATTTACCTGTGTTACAACACGACATCTCTAAAGACAGATGGCATCCAACGCAGGCCTTCTTAGGACTCGTGACGAGCCCCAAGAAGGTCTGCGTGGGAGGTTATTTAGGGACAGATGGCTAACATAAGAATCTTAAATCTATGGGTAGTCGGTGGCATTTACCTGTGCGATTGTATTGTCAGAGGGATAGTATATGTATAAGATCTTCGTCACGAATCCTTCGATCGCCTTCCACAAATGCATCGCGTCATCGCGGTAATAAAACCCAGGAAGCTTCTCTGCATCCAAAACTCCTCTCTCTTTGAGAGATGCCGGTAGATCAAACGAAGTCCAACTAGTGGTCTTGTAGATCTTCTGCATGAGGAGTAGCTGGCCTATAAAGAGATTAAAGTACGGTCTTTATACGCATAAGACCGTTGCATCTTGTGTTGTTTTCTGATAACTGAGCCAGTACAAACGCCAGAAAACAATGATCATTAGTTCCACTCCACCAATGAAACATCAGCTTTTCAACAACATGGCCACAGTGTATGCAGAGATGAAAACAACTGAGCTCCTTTTCATGGTAAGACAAACAGTGCCATAGTTAAGTAAAAAAAAAACAAACATTACTACAGTGCCGATCTAGATCTTGCCAGAGAATAGTCACAATATGGTCTCATTTACACTGTATAAGAATGAAGACAAACAGAATATCGCGATCCAAATGCATACAGCCATCCTCTTTTGGTGAAAGAAATTTACGATCTAACCACGAAACAAATCAAATGGTAACTCCTTTAGTACAAGTGTTCAGTCTAAGATACAGTTACAGCTGCACTGACGCAAACAATTTTACCTTCCCCTCCTACACTAAGTATGCTGTCCGCCAAACCCCTTGCGGAGATTTGATGTTCCCTTGTAAAAGTGCAGACTGCTAAAACTCCTCGAATATACGGTACCAAAAGTTTCCACAGTGGGTGGATTGAAGGAAGTTGTCTCCAACAAGCAAGGGCTACAGGTTCCATAAATAGATGAGTGCGCAGGAAGGAGGTGATGCTCTGTTCAGAAAATATGAAATACCAAATTAAAGCAGATATAATGTATACTACAGTAGGTGCTTGCTGTGTTTGATCGTCCAGGTGTGGGTAGTTCTGACAAGAATTGTTTGTGTCGAATGACGTTTGAGTCGGTTTCTTCTTGAGGTAACTGACTTATATATAACTTTCAACTTTATGACAATCTTAACAAAAAAGTGGAGACAAAAATGATTAAAGTGCATTAGAGTAAAATTGGAGTATCTCGACAACATAAGGTAAAGTTTAGCATATCAAGTAATACGCAGTTCAGGTAAATATGGGATGGTCTGCAGTAGGATACCAAAGGAGAATGCCTTTTGATCTGTGCAATACTATGTAAGTTTCACCTGATGCCATTGTGCATCGGCATTTCGTAGCCACATTTTGGCGAAGATCCAGTCCAACTCGCTGTCATTTGGCGTCCATATGGGATTAGTCTCACACGGCACCTGATGGAACTGAATAGCTATGGGTACCAGATCCTAACGTAGAAAAGGCCCATAGCTGCGCATGAGTAACGTCTGTCGAGTTCTTCATTGCTTTCACCGTACTGTGGAATGTCCTCAAGTTTCCTGTAATCCACTATATAAAGACGGCCCTCCTTTAGGTCACAAAGTATTGAAAAAAGTAAAAAAAAAAGAGTGAGAGGTCTTCCTAAGTCTGCATAATACAGCACCATCCAATTCATAACTGTTACTTGCTGCACTCCTTCCATTATGACTGCTCAAACTTCAAAGGAAGTAATTTTTTTAAAAACACGTCAGCTCTTTTTTTCGTTTGAATTTGTTCGTTCTTCGCTTGAGGTCAATCATATCTGAGGAAATTCTAATTATTCTAATTACAGTTTCTAGAAAGAAGGACAATCAGCAAAACCTGTGCTGCTGTTTCAAGAATGTCTCCCTCGTCCAACAGATTTCCAACAATCCCCTGCGTAACTGGGAAGTTGGTCGGTAACGCAGTGCATCGTTTGATGATATCAGGGTTACACCCGTTCATAAACTGTGAGCCGTAGAAACGGTCATCCTGCCAGCGGTACGCTGCTGCTGGTATTTCGCCGTCGAAGGAGCTAAACGCCTGGTGAAAAAATTCGCAATCATGCCGTGAGGACCGCTGTTACCAATGTGAGTGTATATGAAATCAATCATATATGAAGTTTCCGATCGTAAAGAATATATAGGATTTATTTCATCAATACTCGACTGTTCACATCATTTCTAACTTATCAACCCACTAATATTAGGGACTTTAAGCAAAACACGACGTCGACGTCGACTACAACGTCATCAAGCAATAGCGTTGATGAACGAAACAATGAAACTGCACGTGCAAATGAGAGTTTGGTAGATTTCTTTGCCGTCCCCTGCAAACCAGAAGCGTGAAATAACCATTTTTCTGGTTTTCTGGAAGACGCCAATGCACAACGACAAAATTGCCAAGAAAAATTTGTAATGAAGTGTGAACGGGTTAAGCTGGAAAAATCGGCGGTTTGATAAGTCATAGAAAGTAAGTGAAACAAGCCTGCTGCCATTGGTACAGGAAAAAAACAAATCCATTTTTTCGAACGTGCCGTCCCCTGTGTCGTCGTCGTTCTTGCTTACGCTCCCTATTAACCTGACACTATAAAGCTTCCTATTAACCTATCTCTATTAAGTTTCCTATTAACCTATCCCTATTAAGTTCCCTATTAACCTGACCCTATAAAGTTTCCTATTAACCTATCTCTATTAAGTTTCCTATTAACCTATCCCTATTAAGTTCCCTATTAACCTGACCCTATAAAGTTTCCTATTAACCTATCTCTATTAAGTTTCCTATTAACCTATCCCTATTAAGTTCCCTATTAACCTGATCCTATAAAGTTTCCTATTAACCTATCTCTATTAAGTTTCCTATTAACCTATCTCTATTAAGTTCCCTATTAACCTATCCCTATTAAGCTTCCTATTAACCTGTCCCTATTAAGTTCCCTATTAACCTATCTCTATTAAGTTCCCTATTAACCTATCCCTATTAAGTTCCCTATTAACCTGTCCCTATTAAGTTCCCTATTAACCTATCTCTATTAAGTTCCCTATTAACCTATCTCTATTAAGCTCCCTATTAACCTGTCCCTATTAAGTTCCTTATTAACCTATCTCTATTAAGTTCCCTATTAACCTATTCCTATTAGGTTCTCTATAACACATCCCTATTAAGCTACCTATTAACCTATCCCTATTAAGTTTCCTATTAACCTATCCCTATTAAGTTCCCTATTAACCTATCCCTATTACGTTCCCTATTAACCTGTCCCTATTAAGTTCCCTATTAACCTATCCCTATTAAGCTCCCTATTAACCTATCCCTATTAAGTTTCCTATTAACCTGTCCCTATTAACCTATCCCTATTAAGTTCCCTATTAACCTATCCCTATTAAGTTACCTATTAACCTATCTCTATTAAGTTCCCTATTAACCTATTCCTATTAGGTTCTCTATTAACCCATCCCTATTAAGCTACCTATTAACCTATCCCTATTAAGTTTCCTATTAACCTGTCCCTATTAAGTTCCCTATTAACCTATCCCTATTACGTTCCCTATTAACCTGTCCCTATTAAGTTCCCTATTAACCTATCCCTATTAAGCTCCCTATTAACCTATCCCTATTAAGTTTCCTATTAACCTGTCCCTATTAACCTATCTCTATTAAGTTCCCTATTAACCTATCCCTATTAAGTTACCTATTAACCTATCTCTATTAAGTTCCCTATTAACCTATCTCTATTAAGTTCCCTATTAACCTATCCCTATTAAGTTCCCTATTAACCTGTCCCTATTAAGTTCCCTATTAACCTATCCCTATTAAGTTCCCTATTAACCTGCCCCTATTAAGTTCCCTATTAACCTATCTCTATTAAGTTCCCTATTAACCTATCCCTATTAAGTTCCCTATTAACCTATCCCTATTAAGCTACCTATTAACCTATCCCTCAGTATTAAGCTCCCTATTAACCTATCGTCAACGGCTGATTTAGCTCAGCTAGTATAGCATCGCACCTGTATTCAAAAGGTCTCGGGTTTGAATCCCGTTCCAACTTGCATGAGAATCAAATTTTAATTCCTACTTTTTACCGGGGCCCAGCCGAAGGCTGGCAACGGTTATAAAATGCAGACGGTTTCTGTCGTTTTTTCAACGTTACATTGTTAGGGATATACCGCTGACTGAGATATATCGTTGGCGCGTTACTTTTGCTCGCTGGTTCATTGAAATCTTATACGCCATTTTGAAAAGCACGAGGCATGGAGGACAGTCAAGAGAAAGGTTACAGCTTTTTGTTCCCAAACTTTACGATGCACTAGTTTATGAGCGAAAATTTAAGAGTGAATATTTGGAAACACAGATTTACGAGCGATCACTTAAGAGTGAACCTTCCATCGTGAAACTTATCGAGAATAAGAGCGACTTATCAAAGCTATCTACATTGAGTGAACCTTCCATCGTGAGAGGTGCGAGAGGTTAACTATATCTATGCAATCCTGTGTCCCACTGGGCCCCGGTAAGTTCCACATAGTGGTTCTCGTATTACCTTTGATTGCAACATGGAAAATTGTTAATTGTGATCAATGGTAATTAACATCTCCATTTTGCATGGGCCCTTAAGGGTATGTCCCCACCCCTCACGGGATACCCCGTTATACTAGGTTGTCAGTCTATTGACCTTGCAATAGTCATCAAATTCCTCCCAGGAATCGACGTTGTTAATCATTTTCGCCAATGCCGGGTTGGAAAGAGTCTTATTACAAGCTTCACGCAAGTCATCATCCACTTCAGTAATGAACTGTACATCCTTGGGTAGTGTCTTTGTTGAGTCTGTCTTGATGAAGCCTGGAAGATCCGTAAACCGTTGATCGTCTCCCCATTGGTAAATCTCCTGTCTCTGTTGATTCTCCAGCCGCCGTTGGTTTCGTAATACATCATGCTGATCTTCTGTTATGAGTTTGGCTGAAAATATGGCATGGAAAACTCCTGAAAATGTTAGAGCTACGTGATTTCTATCAATTAATACGTCCAGTAACTGATGACGCATTACATTACGTAGAATACTAATAACTTGTAACAGATAAATTTACTCGCAGATAAGAATATAAACTGAAGAATATCATTGTTTGCAAATCACTAGACTTGTGTACCCTATTTAGCCAGATGTACCATGTTACGGTTTACTTCTAACTTCATACCCGTTCCTTCAAAAACCACAGATTCAATTTGTATCCAGCGAAAGCAAGGGAACTCGTAAAGTTTCTGTGGACTCTGGCTGCAGGTGATTAACACTTTATCCACAAACCAATCACTATACAGTGAGCCTTGGGTCTTTTCAAGTCTTATCAAGAGCAACTCTCCAACATCCACGGCTTCCACCAGATACGTGTCCTCCTGTCCTGCTTCGAAATCATTATGTAGCCATTTGTCCAATATAAGGGGTTTCGTTCTCCCCGTCGTTCCTTGAAACAAAACGGTCAGGCAACATTCATTCTCAAACTCATTAATTATGCACGCAGCTCTTACCCAACCAGAGCACCTTATTCTGGTGTGGTGGATGGGTTTAGAAAGCCATTGAAAAACGAGTTGAAAACCACGGCGTGTTTGGAAATAATTTAAAACACGGATGCAAATTTTCTTAATCTGCATATTGATAAAGCAAGAAAAACACATGACTATACACAACTTTATTATCAACAAATGATAATTACGGATAATTTTCTCTATTGAGACAATTAAAACAAGTTTATTTATTTGCTGACATTGAAAGTCACATCGCAAATATTGAAGTCCCCAAAAGATAAAAATGAAGAACTATTGTTTTCTTAATTACAATTCAAATCTTTTTCCTTAATTACAACTGGTCTCTTGCTCCGAGTCAACCAGTATATACTTGAGCACTATATTTCTCGTACTTCAGTGAAGCTACCGATCTGTGGCCAGCTCTATGGCGTATTAATTTACTATCAACCCTTGCATTAAACAGAGTGGACGTACATGTTACTTAAGAAATGGGCGGTTTTGCACCTCAGTCCTGCGGCCTCACGCATATCTGGCAAAATGTTATTCTGTTTATACTGTTTATGCCTACAGAACATTTATGGAATGAAATTTTTTCGCATTTGGCTTAAAATAGAAAGCCTCCATACCTTTCCCAAACATCTCAACAAGACCAATATACAAACAATACATATCAACGAGACAGGGGTCCTGCTTTTGACCCACTTCGTGACATTCATGTTTTACAACACGTGACTCATACTTCAGATCCAGCAAACCCCCGTTTCAAAACGTCTTAGGCCCCGTCCACACGTATCCGGATATTTTCGAAAACGGAGATTTTTTTCTCCGTTTTAGCCTTCCGTCCACACGTATACGGCGTTTTCGATCACTGAAAACGGAGGTTTTCGAAAACGCTCTCCAGAGTGGAGATTTTTGAAAACGGAGATTTATCGTATTCGTGTGGACGGGCGAAACGGAGGTTTTCGAATACGATGACGTCATACTTAAGATCCAGTCCTTCCCGCACAAAGTTTGCATCTTTAAAACCAATATGGCAGGATGTCGGTCGTTTCGCCTACAGGATTATTCGCCTGCAAGTCGATTCGTCTGCACTTGAGTCGATTCGCCTACACGTTCTGAGACGTTTCGCCTACACTGAAGTCGATTCGCCTACAACCCACTACCCTAGAAAAGTAAATTACTATACGAGAATTATCACTTTTAGCGACTACAGTTCCCCTTGCCTTTTGATTTTGACCAGACTTTGACGACATTTTGAAACAGTTTCAAGCGGATAAAACAGGTTACAACCCACGCGACGCGACGAGAAACAAACAAAGATGGCGCCAAGAAATGAATTTCGCGGGCTTCAGTCTTCCACAGCACATGCTCTATTGGTTACAGCGCATACTCAATAGAGAGAGCTAGCGTATTTACCTGGATTTAGCGTATTCGTGTGGACGGGCCAGGGGCGGATCCAGAGTAGTTCAAGTGATTTCCAGAAATCACTCAAATGTTTCCAAACCTGGGTTTGTTATTTCTCAGGTTGTTTCTTGAAGCTCAAGAAATCAATTATCCTTCTTGTTGCAGTGTTTATTATGAAATAAAACAAAGAAAAAAATCGTCCAATCTCGTTATACCGTCGATTACACAGCAAACGTAACCCAGTCCATTCCGAACGAATTTGACGAATCTCCGTTCGCGCGCTTTCGTCCTTTATCGAGACTTCGGAGAACAACACGAAAAAATTCGTAGGCACGATCGGACAAAATTTGTACGCAGTGGGTGGGAGTGGTTAGTTTATCGATCTTTCCACAAATCACTCAAAACCCTCCTCTATTGGCCAGAATCACTCGCATTGTCTTGCGAACTACTCAAACTCGGTTGTGATTGGCTATCCAGGACGCAAACTACCGTGCAAACTACTGACAATCGTATATAAAGGGAAGCCTCTCCCCGAAAGTCCCTCGTTTGTTCTTGCTCCGATCAGAGCTCATTGTTAAAGTAACTTGCTACGGACGAAGACAAGGGAAATTTTAATTATAAATGATGGTTCGAGGCGATCCAGTTTGTCGGAAGGAGGACTGTTCACAGTATGATGTTGGCTTGGTTTTCAAGGAAATCAACTCATATTCGGACCAGGACAAGTTCAAGTTCATAGAGAATGTGTGGAAACCAGGTGAGCTATTTGATTTCCCAGCGTCAGTGGAATGTTCGAATTCTAGCCGTCATTTTGTGTGGAGCTGGCTGAAAAGATTTCCCTGGCTAGCATACTCTAAATATGTCGATGGTGCATTTTGTTTACCGTGTGTTTGTTTTGGAGTCCAGTGTGGGTGAAATACGAATAAACTAGACAAATTGTTCAAGTCTCCACTCACACTTTGGACGTCCGCCGTTTCACATTTTACCAAACACGCCAGCGGGAAATGTGAGATGCATAATTTTGCAGTGATCGCAATGGAGAATTTTCTGAGAAACATGAGAAGAGAAGCGGTTGCAATTGACCAGCAGATCAACAATTTACTTCAACAGCAAATCAATAGAAATCGCGAAATTCTGAAATCCCTTTTTAAAACATAATTTTCTGCGGAAAAAAACAACATAGCCCTCAGAGGTACACGAGATGATGATCGAGGAAATGGCAGTCTTTCCGGTAATTTCCATGCACTGTTAGAATTTAGAATTGACAGCGGCGACCAAACACTAAAAGATCACCTGGAAACCGCTCCCAGAAATGCGACTTATATTTCTAAAACCATTGAAAATGAGATGATTGCAAGTGTGGGTGCTACCATAGTGAATAATTTGTCACAGGAAATCAGGAACAGCAAATATTTTTCTGTTATGTCTGACGATTTTTATAATAGTGAACTAGTGAGCATCACTCTGCGAACAGGGTTTGTAAAACTGATTTATTCTCCTACGCGTTTCGTCCGACTGTCGGGGGCTTCTTCAGGGAGTTTTACAAATGAGAATTACAGGCTTGTATTTATACATAGTGTGAGCCGCGTAATTTACAGATTTGTAGCGGGTTCACGTAAGGGAAACAAGCTAGATTTTTACGCAGGGCGTGACTAAGGTGTAGCATACGTGTGACAAATTTCTGTCATGACGTATGCGTGACTTATTTATTTTTGGGGACCACAGATTTAGTACTTAAACCCCCCAAGTTAAGGGACGGACCATTAGAAAAGTGATGGGGAAGGGAGTGGGGAAAGAAAAACAAAAAAAAAATGAATGCAAGGAAAATGCCAAAAAAAAATTCCTGCAAAGAAGAAGGTAAAAAAAAAATTCATGCAGAAGGAAGGTCCAATTGTGACTTTTTCACACGTAGTAAGAAAAATTCGTGCAGAGGGGTTCACCTGAAAAAAAAATTCCTGCACAAGCAGTGAGCGAAAAAAAAATTCGTGCAAGCTGAAAATTCCCCACCCCCCCCCCCCATCACTTTTCTAATGGTCCGTCCCTAAGGTGCTGCAAATCACTCATGTAAAATCCTGGATCCGCCCCTGCGGGCGAATACGATTTGAAAACGCTACGTGTGGACGCGTATTTTTTTGAAAAATATCCGGATACGTGTGGACAGGGCCTTAGACACGTTCTCCTCTAAACGAATATAGCTATCACCAATTTAAAAATTATTTAAGCAAATATTCCTGTGCTCGCTAGCACGTCAGGCAATAACTTTCCGTTATAAAAATATACAATATTTAACAAAGACTCAGCTGAATTTTTTCCTAATAACCCCATGGTCCACAACTTCTTTTCGTTTTCGTCATTTATAGGCCGGTTTTCTTCTTTCTTGTTCGCCAATCCAATCCCTGATCTTGTGCCCTCTTTCATTTATGCATCGAGAACGCGTCGAAAGGTAGAGAACCAGTAAAACATAAAATGATAAATAAAACCAGACTATTTAAATTTCAGAATAAATAATCACAAGTGCTGCATACAGCAACAAAACTGCACCTTTTATCCGAAGCTTCGAGAGGTTTAAAATCCAACTTTTCATTCTTTTCCTCCATAAGGCGTCATAACCCACACACAATCTGGTGTAACGTTTTTGGTTGGTATCTCTCCTTTGACGGTTTCTCAACTTCTTGAACAAACTTCGTCAGCCAATAATCAACGCTTAAAGCATCCATTTGAACTAAAGGAATTTTCAACGACTGAACTTTGTGCAAATCATATTCTTTAAAAAGACCATCTGGTTCCAAAGTTGCTACTGTCGGAAATGGGGCTTTCTCCCAATCTTCAAAAATGCGAGCCACCCAATGCATTTGTTTTTGTATCGCGTCGACTTTGGAATTGCATTTACGACACACCTTTCCTCATCCTCGACGGATTTCGGTTGTCGAAATCGGTATTCTGCCATCTTCGAGAGCAACGTGCTTGCTCAGAACTCACAAAATAGCTAGTAGGTAACAACGTGGAATGCACACTGCACGAAAAAATGGATTTACAACAACTGCAAAATCAATGCAAATATGAAGTAAATACCACATTTGAACAGATTTGTTTATATTTGCCCCGAGGCAAATTCCATCGTTGGATAATATTTGCACGCGAAGCAAAGATGGTAAATACCGCATTTACTCAATCTTTACAGTCCAAAGCAAATGGGAAGAAAAACTGCACATTTGCATCAGATTTAACATGAACTAAAAATGTGGTAAATAGATAAATCTGCTGCACCGAAACATGAATTTACAATTGTAGCAAACATTCCGCTGCACGTCGTTTTGATTACATTTACCCACAATGCAAACCCCAGTTTTGCATCACATTTGTAAGTAAAGCATAGGCGGTCAACACTTTGTATTTACCAAGTAGCAAATACTACGCAAACGTTATATTTGCACAGAAATTACATTTGAAGCAAAGATGGTGAAAAATATCGTTCACTACGTATTTGCGTGGAGTGGCAAATGTGACGAAAAAATCCACAGTTACAGGGGCAGTAAATGCTAGTAAAAAGCGTAAATTTATTGCCTGAAAGGATGAATTTACAGGGATGGCAAATACGATTTTTGCTTCGCTTTGATCCAGTCAAAATTCTTGCTCACCATTAATTTGCACTGGAAGCAAAATACTAAATTTACTTCTTCTTCACAAATCCAGTACAAAATACGTCGTGCACGAGAGTACTTGCCGCGAATCCTTGTTGTCGCAAAGAAATGTAGAAATATACGTTTAAGTCGATTTTCTCAATGAGGATAAAATTTTAGAAAGTTAGCGTTTGCCTTGACACTAGCAGAAACCAAACGTTCATTCAAGCCAATTTTCTCTGTCGTTAAGTTTACCATTTACTCCCTGTTTTATTGTACGTTGTCCCAAATCGATTACTACATAATGGAGCAAAGATACCAAACCGGGACTGTATGTTCAGCACTATGCACATATTTTATTCAAAAGACAAATTGATATTGTCACAAGATAAGCAGCAAATGACCTTTTAAATAAATAAAAGATCGATATTGCCACATGGCATGATAAAACATTATTAAAAAAAAAAATTGGAAACAGTGCTTAGCCAACTTCCTATAATTGCACAAGCATCCACATAATCTGATTATTATGCATAAACTCATGGGAATTCCTCTACAAAAGCAATCAAATTCTCGAGCAGTTTAAAGCAAGAGAACAAGTCAATTATTTGTGTATTGGTTAA
The DNA here is from genome assembly GCA_949710005.1 of Ricordea florida. NCBI lineage: Eukaryota > Metazoa > Cnidaria > Anthozoa > Corallimorpharia > Ricordeidae > Ricordea > Ricordea florida. Next base: position 27,059,009 of record OX453286.1, on the reverse strand, counting down.
CTATCGCATTAGTCTTTCGGAGGATTAAAACTATAAGGGACTTAGAAGAGTTTTCTGGGCAATTAACTCTACATTCATTCTTCTGCTCAAAGAGAGTATAGAATACAAGCCTCTTATACAATGACAATCAGTCTGTTTGCCAAAGTTGAGCAAATTTGTAAATCACTAATATTTTTTTTCACATTCAAAAAAATTGCTTTCATCGAAAACTATAAAACGTTAAGGACCTCTATGTAAATCACCGTGGTGAGTGAGTCTCCTGGTTATTACTTTTGACTTATATTATTTGCATCATTTAGCCTTCTTTTCTTGCATCTGCCTTTTGTGGCATATCACTGGTAGTTTGTCTGTTCCAACACTAACAACAGCAAATTATTAGAAAAGAAAGGAGGCCCCCCAAAATGAAATGTATGGGTACAAGAAACATTTTTTCCCTTGGCCTAATAAAGCCTGGTTCTCATATGTGGCTCATGTTGAACCTGAGTCAACTTTGCAGGCGTGCCAGCAACAGGGTTGTCACTAGGATTTTTAGTTGCCAGGCAAATATATATCAAGTACAAATGTAGGTAGAGAATCAAACAGCTATTTTTTTTGTTCTATTTTCCAATGAAAATAGCTGAGGGCTGTGTTCATAATAGGTGGGGGAAAACATAGGACCCCAGCTCTTAATGACAGTCCTGCGGCAGTAAAGACCGGGATGACCAATGTTGCTAGCCAATTCTGTTATCATATCGGAACAGTATCCCAGGCAGTATTGGCAGCCATGAGACCTGTGCATTGACAGCATATGAGAACTAGGCTTAAGGAGTGCATAAACCACCAATGCTTATGCCAGTGCATA
>OX453286.1:27013168-27050668 GCA_949710005.1 Ricordea florida | reverse complement strand
TCAGGAAGGATAGTTTATAGTTGCCTGGCCTGTTTACATTCATTCATAATTATTAGTATGGTGAAAAAAAGGCCACAATATGGTCTTTGCATAACTGTGATCACATGATCAACCTTTGGTAAACACGAAAACAGTTCTTCGTAAAAGAATTTGTTAGCACAAGCTCAAAGTTAGAAGTATTTGTATGAGAAAAACAACTTTTGCCACTAAGTCACTCTTGCATGGTTTTTGATACAAATCCTTGTAAGTTCTAAAATGTTTAAACTGTCGTTAAATATTTTCCTTCCCCATTTAAGGACTCAAATTGCCTGTTATGACTTAAAAGGATATTTGAGCCCTGTAATGCTTTTGGTATTATTTCATGACAGTTTTGAAAATTTCGAAATTACAGAATTCTTATGTAAAACCATGCACATGTGACTGGATGGTAAAGTTGTTTTTCTCATACAATGCTTCCAACTTTTGGTGGCCATTGCATGAATTATTGCTTCTTTTGAGGGATAGGGCTGAAAATTTTCAGGTTGCCTAATCTTAATATGCTCTTTCAGCTTTTGCTATGCTTTCGTGATTACCAAAAGTTGATCACATGATCAAGACATGAGAAGAGCCTCTTAAATGGAACCGCAATAATGATTGCCTATGGCCAGTGTAAATGATGAGCACATTTAAAGCACAACAAAGCTGATTTTATACTGCATATTGCACACTTAAAGGAAATTCCAAAATAAACTTATTGTATTTTGAAATTTATTATTTTAAAAAAGGGCATGATTTAATTCTCAAGTGTTAATAGTTAATATTAAGCAGTTACTGAATGAATGAGTTGTCTTATTGCTGTTTTTGCTATGTTTTTAACTATTACTTTGCCTAGTTCCAGCTGTAGTTATTACTCTGGAAACGGGTGAAGTGTCGGCCATTTTTGTTTTCACAACCAAAGCAACTCAACCTTGTCCCCAGGTCTTCTCAGTTAACTGTTCATTAACCTGTAGGCTACATTTTTGACGTCATTTCTCATTAAACACAAACGTTTTTCCAAATTTGGTCATCAGTAACTGGTTATGGTGAATTAAACATGTGCTTTTAGCCAATCAGAATTGGGGAAATATTTTGAGTGAATAATAATATGTTTACAGTAGTCTATACATGTGTATTTATTGTTATGATCATGATCTGGTGATAATAAATTCAAGCTATTCAACAGAAACTGAATGCAGTGATTTCTTGTTTCCTTATGTGAATGGGGTTGCAGACCAGGGGCGAGAAGGTAGCCGTGGTGTGTGTTGGAGGGGGGGGGGGGGTGTGATGTTGCCAAATTGTGGGTTTGGAACGATTTTCAGTTCTTGAAACCTACCTTGCATCTATCTTACTCAAATCCAATTAGGTGATCTTGGCAAAAAAATATCCTGCTCATAGTAATCTACTTTCAGTCAAGAATGAAATAAACCCACATACATTTTAACTGAAAAATGTACCCGTGCATTGTGGATGGGTGCCAGAACAATGCTCCAGTTGCCTCTGATAAAGGACTTGAGCAGACGGAGGAGAAGTGAATGATATCTCCTTTATACACAATCAAAGGATCTGCTTAGGGGTACCATTTTTCAGGCTTCAGGTATTTGAAAGGGCTGGAATTCAATTTTTTGAAGTATTTTGTAAGGCCCAGGGTTTGGAAACTAGTTATTTTTTGTTTGGTTAAAGGGCTAACAGGATCAAATAAATTTATTAAAATTACATCAGGAGTCACCCTACCCTTGGAATATTTTCTTATAACTTGATTATTAATGCACAGGTTTGACATAAAGCCTATGCATAATCTTTTTCAGACCAGTTTTAGTGCACACAATTTCTTCTATCATGTAAAAATCTATGCAAAAGTTAATATAAATTAAAGAACACATCCTTGCTCCTTGAAATGTGTAAGAGCTACTGTATTACAGAGTAAAATATGTCAAATGTTGGAATTGTTGGACAAATTAAGTCGTTGATGAACGATTGCATTCCCTAAAAGGTATCAATTAATCCAACCAAGCCAAAGTTTCACCCGTTATGGAGATTTCGCGTGTCATAAATGAAATAATTATCTAATTGAGCATCATTGCTGACCCAATTTTACGCGGGAAAAGGCTCTGAGGCGGGAAATATCGACGGCAGCAATAAGCAGCGTATAAATATTATGAAGACAAACCAGCCATTTTCTTGGAGAAAGAATACCCATAAAGAAAGAGCAGCAATGCAGAACGAAAGAAGAAAGCGAAAGAGAAAGGCTAGAGCGGCGAACAAAGAAGATAAAAGAAGAAAAGCTTTGTTAGCCCTTGAAGATGAACGAGCGATGACCTTAGCGAAGAATGAAAGATTGCTCCATCTTGCGAGGAAGTATTACGCTAAATGGCATGCTCTACATCTTCGTGAAAGGGTAGGAACGTCATTTGTTTACACCATGTTTACAATGAAATGGGTGCGTCAGCAAAATTAAGGGTAAGATTTCCGCACAGGTCCCTACTTCATTATGCATTCCGTAACTGTATTATTTCGTTCTTCGAACACAAGAAATATTTGCACGTGCATTACACCAGACAAGAAAGCTTCAGCATGCATAATGAAGTAGGGACCTGTGCGGAAATCATTCCAAATTAAGCAATTAAGAAATGTAAGGGCTACTGAGAAGCAATAAAATTTCATAATTGGCAAGAATGGTATTAATTTTTTTCAGACTAGCAAAATGGATAAATCAAACGCTATGGAGAATGAGAAACAGGCACATAAAGATGCCTCAGTTTCTGCAGATCAACTGGTGTCACATGTAAAGAGAAGTCATCTCAGTCATGTGAAAGATCCAAGTGGTTCTACTGACCAACCTCTGTTACTGGGATGTGGTGTCTTTGGACGTTGCTATAAAATGTATTACAGAGGGATTTCAGTTGCTGTTAAACAATTTAACACACACCTGTTATCAGAGTCCAATGTTATCAAAGAAGCATCACTGATGAAACAGTTGGATCACCCATGTTTTCCCTACGTTTATGGTATTTGTGTACAAAGGAAACCTTTCCTGTTAGTACTCCAGTTTTGCAATGTGGAAGGCAAAGCATACACTCTTCACAGGACTTTACACAGCCATACCTTGGTTTTAAAAAATCAAGAGTGGTTTCATGTTATTTTGCAACTTCTAGAAGCACTCAAAGTGTTGCACAACTCTGGACTGATTCATCAGGATATAAAAGGTGATAACATCTTGCTTACATACAAAAATACACTGTTTGTGCCAGTAATCATTGATTTTGGAAAGTGCATTAGAAAACAGGAAGCCAGTAGAAAAGTTTTGTCCAAACAAGAACAAGAAACATACAAACAGAAGTACACACATGTTGCCCCTGAAGTTGTTGCAGGAACTCACCCTCCATCCTATGCAAGTGATGTATATGCCCTTGGCCGTCTGTTAAGGCAGATTGCAACCAAGATTGGTAGCAAGCCACTTCTCTCCCTTAGTGAATGCAGCCTAAAGAATGACCCAAATGCTAGGGCTTCTTTGGATCACCTATTGGTCAGTGTCAAGTCTCTGTCATCATGATTAGGTTCTTGATATTAAATAGAGAGGAGAAGTCGTTATGTCAAATTTCTTGATGACAACAAAGTGAAAAGGTCACTTAAAAAGTGAATTCACACTGTTTCAAACTTATCGATCTTATTCAGTTTCTTTTAGTTTGTAAAATTGTGGAGAAATTATTTTCTGAGGTTGAATCCAAAAGGACCATATCTGACTTTAGAAAAAGAAAAAGAAAATTCTTGTGCTGTGTTCACCAACTCCATAAACCAGTGACGTGAAATTAGGAAGTTTCTAGTTGCAGACTTGCAACGATGGATAAGAAATGTACAAAAAAACGTGATGCACATGCAAAGTTGTTGTTTTGCTAACATAAATAGAGGATATTACATGGCCGCGCAGAGATAAGACATTTCTCTTCAACTGTTGAACAAGAAGAGAAATTTTGTATCTCCAAGCAGCCATGTAATGTCCTATTTATTATGTAAACACCAATGAAATACCAAGCCATTTCACTTTAACAGTTTTGTGAAAGGCCCAATTTATTATCAAGCCATAGCAAAGGTGATATTTTCACATGTGAAGATAACATGTTATTTTCACCTGTGAAGATATCAAGTTTTTGCAAGAAAGCTCACCTAGTATTTCATTGGTGTTTATATAATAAACTGATTTCTTTTCTGCCGTTCGTTGCCATCGCTGTGGTTGTTGCTTAAGCTTCCCACTGTTGTGATCCAGAAATGTTGCTACCATGGTAAAGTGACATCATACTCCTTCTCTCTATTGGTTGTCATACCACCACTAACTAAAACTTTATATCACACTGTCAAGGACACTGTGGCAGGGCTACAAACCCTTTAAGCCCCAAGAATCACCCAAAACAGTTTTCCCCTCACAACATCATTACTTCATTAAAGGAAAGATTATGACAACAAAATAAACACCACAAGGAGAAGGGTTTCATCTTTCAACAAATTAATTCTCTCAACTAATGCGTGGAGATTATTAGGGAAATTTTGTCTTTGAATATTGGGGCTTAAAGGGTAAAAGTGTTTTAATGATTTTAATATTGAGACCTTTATTTTAAAAAAATAGCTTTCTAATAAAATTACTGATAAGTTACTGAAGTTTTGCTTTAGCTTGACTGAAAGCCAAGTCCACTCTGTCCGATCTTAGGTTATTTTTCTTCTGTTTTTAAAATGACCTGGCTATAAATTTAAATTTATAAGGTGGATTTGACTATTGTATGACATATTTTACTGCACAAGTAAGGATTTCACATTCTGTAGGAGAATTGTTATTTACTTCAGGCTCAACTGAAAGCCAAAACCACTGTTTCTGGTCATACTAGCAGGGTTTCTTTTTTCAAATGACCTCCTTTGCGAGCTTGGAACTACAGAAAAGTGATGGTGAAATATTTACCTTTAATTCAGTTTTCCTTACATAGTAGGTGGAAGCTTGTAGTTGCCCAGATGTTTTCATCTTAAGGCAGCGCACCGGAAACGGAACAGGACAGATGTTTCATCTGTTAAGTTAGCGGAAGCTTCCCTTGTAAGGTAAATTCAATGATTGGCGGAGGTAGTAATTTTTCCAGACTCACTGTATGAAATCATCATGATTAGAAAGGTAAATACCAAAGGCTAAACTCAACATTGGTCAATCACTTAAATTTCACAAGTGTGTGTTGACTGCAGAGTAGGTGGAAGCTTGTAGTTGCCCAGATGTTTTCATCTTTAGGCAGCGCACCGGAAACGGGACAGGACAGATGTTTCATCTGTTAAGTTAGCCGAAGCAAACTTTGTAGTGAATACAAATAATGGGCGACAAGTTTTGGTCATGGACCATGTTATTTCTGCAGTAAATACCATTCCCGTGTAGGTCATTTGAAAGAGAAGCTCTGGATCCCAAAAGACATGATGCAGAGTGGATCTGGTTCTTTTGCTTTTAATCACTGCTGAACGTCACTTTACTTATTTAAAATGGCAGTGAAATGAGGTGTCAAGACCTGATGGTGAATCCCTGGTGTATCAGCACTCACAAAGTAGATAACGTTTTTGTATTGGGATCAGTTTTGGTCCAGACTGGAAGACTTCTAACAAAGGATTTAGCATGTTGTGCTCTTATGATTTTCTTTCTTCTTTTGAGATTTTGGCCATGGCAACAGTAGCACTACATGAACACTGTAGTTATCATTTTTTAATAACTGAGTTAATAAACTCTTCCAATTTGCAGTGTTTTTGCATAAAGGCTCTATGCCAGGTACCACACAGAAAGCACACAATAGGTAATGGGCAAAACTCTGGTGGCAGGGAAGCACTTAAATCTAGGGGTAAGGGGACCAGGAGAGAAGCCCTCCTGGGGGGAGACAAGATTGAGTGGTACCGGGGGAAGCCACCCTAGACAGGAGTCCTGGTAGTCTCTGGGGGTGAGGCCCATATACCCCAGTCACTAGGAACTAAGGGGAACCAGGAGCGGTGGCCATTCTGGGTGGAGTACAGATCAGGTGTGACCGGGGGTCCACACCCTGGAGTGGACATTTTTCCAGACCTGTCTCCAAGGGCTAAGCCTTACTGTGGGGTAAAGTGCAGCTAGGGGTTACACTTCCCTGCCACTACTTTTATTGGGAAGCAAGACAGTAGTTTCACATCCCAGGAACTTAATGAAGGAATAAGACCTAGTCCAGTATAACACCATAATATAAATGATTAATCTTCAACATACATTTAGATGTAGAAGAATAAAATAATGATCTGCTTGAAATACATTCTGGTCATGCTAAATATATAGTGAACATAATTGATAATCGAAAGAGCTAAACAAAGGTTCCAGTCAGAACAAAAGGTGGGTGGGAGGGAAAAACGCTGTTGTGAATGAACCGAAGGCCTAAGAGAACTGACTGGGAAAGGACAGTGTACGGCAAATAGAGGAGCTCATGTGCATGATGAGCATGTGGTAATATGAATGGTACCTTAGTCCAGTCTAGTAAATATATCATGCTAAGTCACAGTGGACTTTGCCAAAGGAGAAGGCTACATTGTAATCAAACAACTAGTTACTGTTCATTGTTCTTTCGTGTACTTTGAGCTAGTACCTACCATTACTTAGTACAAAAGCTAATTCAAATCTTGAATTTTGTGTGACAAGAACAGAGACATGACTGTTGCTAGTACGTCAATAAGTGTTGTTTCATAGGGCATAATTCTCAAGTTTCTTAAGATCATTTTTACCTTAAACTTGAATTTATCTTTATTTTTTACTAATTCGTTGAAATTTAGTAAAACTTTGTTATCTTGCTGACGTGCTTTCTACGTTTTGGAAAGAAAAATTGTTTGAATGGCTTACCCAATGTCACTCTTTTTTAGTGTAATGCAGTGTTTTATAAAGAAAATACAAAACAAGACTAATAAATGCGAGTGGAAAAATTTGGTGGTGACATTGCTCAAACCGATTCTTTAAAAACCGTCAACTAGTCGATCTGTACTCTGATTGATTGTATTTTCTATCACATGGTATAATTGAACTGATGTAAAATAGTGTTAATTCCAAATTCTCTTTGAAATAAAGTTTATGCTTTCAGGGGGGATCTTTATCCACCCCATGACTTGTGTTCATTATACACACTTTAGATTACCCTTCTTTCCTTTCTTATTGCCTTTGCAATTCCTCAGTTCATGGTCAAAATTTGTTAAGGGGTTACTTTTCCTTTAAAGTGGACTGATGCTCTGTCGGTTGCGGAGTGGAAGTTGGAAAATTGTTTAGTCAACTAGGTTGACATTGTCACGTCAAAAAGATGGCGTTTCGAACGTTCATTCCTCATCATAACGAATACTATCAGTATACCGAAAGCAAATGTGCAAAAACACTCGCAAATCTGGTTATTTGGAAGTAATGCAAACTTTGTCCAAAAGTAAATATTTGCACATGTTACATGAGTAAAACGTACGCTAAAGTTTTTGGATGTAGTTTGGGTAAACGTTGGAAAACAGTGATGCATACATATAAATTTGCAACATGTTTGCTTAGATTTTTGCAGAAAGCAAACATTATTTTTCCACAGAGAACAAATCTGGAGTGAATGTACACCGGATTTGTTGATTTGCGGAGGTATCAAATACGAAGCAAATATAAAGTAGATTTCAGGTTTACGTCGTATTTGCACGTAATTTCAACAGAATAAACATCTGTGTTTGCATCATAATTACTTCTGGTGAAAATTTTGGTCAAATTTAGAGGGCTAAATTTGCATCATATTTACTTCTGTTGCAAACCTGTTTAAATCCATTTTTTCGTGCAGTGGCAAATACAAATGAAATGCAGTATTATCAGTAGCCAGCCAGCTTGCAGCAAGTAGGTGACAAATTCACATTCCGAAAACTTTTTCAAATGATAATTTAAGCTAATTTTCTTTGTTGGAGAAGTAATTTCAAAAACTCGTACTTCGGGTTTCATCAGGTTTCCAAACGCTCGAAACAATAAAACCATTTGGAAACCTGATGAAACCCTCGCTCGTTTTTGAAATAGTACATAAAACGCATTCTAAGAGATGGTATGCGCTTGGCGTTTTAATTAGCGTCACGTCATCCCAAGAACAAATGGGATGATAATGCAACATATCTTACGATAGAAACGTTCTGATAATTTAACTCACGTCAGGTATATTTAGTGGTTAGTTTCCACCAAGTACCGGTAACTCTTGATTGCTGTAGAAATCTGGACAAAATGTGCATGGTTCAAGGTTCCTCAGATGACACTCAACAACTATTGGGTACGGAAAGCAAAAATGGAGGAAATCCTCTGGCAAAGAGCTACCATACTGGGTCATCTGGACAAGTCAATGACTGATATGTATGTAACCCGAAGGACTGAAGTGCATTGGAAGGTGCATATAACAACCCATACATCTAAAGAACTACAACAGCGTATTACAGGGATTATGCACTCAGAATGCATAACGCATAAAGCATCCTGTTATAGCTACCAGCAGGAGCGAATGTAGTACCCGCTACAAGTCAAAACTGATGCATTATTGGACACATATTTCTTTATCTTACCAGTGATAGTGAGCGAAACTTTGGCGTCGGTCCCAGCTCCTTGGCGATTACCAGTGCGTACCGAAATGCAGTAGATCGATTTGTCTTCACTGATTCTACATTGCTTCTTTTCTGAACTTGAATCCACGAAGAATGTAAAAACGTTTGCACTTAGATGCACGGTAGAACAGTAGTCGAAAATGGTCTTAGCCGTAGGAATTGCAATGGAGGGGGGTAAATTTTTCTGTGAAAAACGGGTATCTTCCGCTACGTCCCAAGGTAACAGTGAGGTCAATGTCACGTCGGCAAGGTCAAGCCAGGGATGGTCAGCTTGATTCCAGGCTCTCGACGCATTCAACACAAGGTGTGAATCACCAGGTTTCACTTCGTGCTGTTGTATTTGCAACTTATATTTTATACTTTCACGGGTTATACAATCACGGAATTCAGAAATTAGGTAGTTGCTCTCGCGTCGCTCGTTAGCCCATCGAAAATATTCCCTGCATAAGAATCAAAAAGAAGAAAAGCTGTACTTGTCAATTGCCCAATGTTAGTTTAACCAGAGAACTGATTGACGCAATGGGTAATATCACGAAACAGACGTCACAGTGCAGCTTCCCAACACACGATAACAATGTAAGACGGTTTTCTGTTCCACTTGCGTCCGAGTTTCATAAAACTTACCAGGGTTTCTGTTGGTCAGATTCTGACATCAAACCACTTTCTGGCCTCTCATCAGCAGGAATAAGACGGAATTTGGCGTAACGCGGCACTCCGTCCTCCGCTTTATAATCAAACACCATCCATGAGTAGTAACGTTGATCAGTAAATGAGTCTGGAGCACGCCGAAATGCAGAGATTGCCAAGTGAAAGCTATCAAGAAATTGAAAAGAGTCAACGTTTGGAAAGGTTGTTTGTTTCTTAGCTGTGGACGTGAAAGCGAGTAATCTCTGAATAACTAAGAATTAATTTCTAAAAAATAATCTTGAGTTATTATTGAGACCAAGGAACATTACGTTTAGCGAGGGTTTTTAAATTTTGAACATTTGAGCTGCGTACTTACTGCCAAGGGTTTTCAAGACAAAACTTTTCAAAGGCATCTGGTCCTCCAGCCAGAGCTGTAAGCATCTTGTCAAAACTGACTATGTTCCAAAAAGCTGCCTCTTCGCCCGTGTGCATCATCAGGTCAAACGGGGACTTAAATTCAGTGTCGGCAAATTTCAAAGACACCGAACGTACATCCAACTGAGCGTCATCACATCTGACCAAATTAGTATGACGGAGACGGACTGGAAAGACACGACCAGGGATGAAAAAGTTGTTCTCAGGGAGGAGGGGATTGGTAAGCACATTAAGGTTCCCACTGGCCCCGACGCCCACTCGGTACTTTCCACATTGCTGGGTGGCGAGCGCTTTAAGAGCGAACTTTGCTTGGTATCTTTTGACGTACAAAGCCATCTGTGATGAACTGAACGGTCCTGGTTCCGGTGGCGCCTCAAAGAAAAAAAAAATTTCATGTAAACTTTCCCATGTTAGTATTAAATTCTAGGTGTGTTTTCCACGAATGACGTTTTTGGCACTTGGAAACTGGGGTGGGCAACAAACAGCAATTTTCTGTAGTACTCTGTTTTACTATGCGGTGTCAGGAGCCCATCACCCGGAGCCTCCATCTCCCTTATAAACCCTAGGAGACAACCTTTGCCCGTATCTTTCTATTTTTAGTCGTTCGAATTCCCGCGAATGCATTGTACCGTCCAATCAGAACAAAGTTGTTCTTTTACGTCACATGCAGGCACAAAACAGTGATAGCGTCTCACAAAATATTTTCAGTAATGGCGGAAGGCATGGAGAGTTCTTCGAGTGACTACAGCGAAATTTCCGATGAATATGATGTTTCTTCATCCCAGTTAAGTAAATCTTCCGAAAGCAGTAGTGAAGAGGAAATCGGCAAGGGTAAAGCCCCAGCAAAGAAGAAGAAAACTGCGAAGGGTGATGAAGTGAACTCCCGGACTACGACGAGAAAGAAGAAGTCGCAAGATAAATCCTTAAATGCTGGCGAGATGGAGGAACTAACCTCTTGGATCTACTCAGCAGAAGAAGCCATAAAAGTGGAAGACCATTTGAGGTCGACTTTGTTAAGCGATCCACGCATCAAAAATGAGGGTAAACGCTTTGCGAAACATTTATTATGTGACGCGGAAAAGCAACATTTTCAGTTGTTGGTGGCTGGCTTTTGTCGTAAATTCTCTACACTTACCGAGGAAGCGTTTAGGAACAATATCCAAAGCTATAGGAAGGCGGCGTTTGCTGTTGCGTGGATGAAGTTTCTGTGCAACTTTCATCCTGGCAAGGCGACTCAAGAACGGATGATGGTTGAGAAGATATTGAAAAGTGCGAAGCCACACTTTGAGTCCCAGTCTGTGCATAGCGTTTTGAGTGTTTTACACGAGTTGATCTATTCCTTTATTCATGATCGAGTACGTGTAAAGAAAGCCGATGGCGAGACTACAGGAGCAGTTGAGACACGCACTCAATTGAAGGGAGAAACAGACGACGTGTTATTTAGATATTGCGGGGCGTCACTTCATCGCATGATAAAGCTTCGGGAAGAAACACTTGCAGGAAAGAAAGGACGTGGAGAACTGTCGGGTAAAAGAAGGCCGATAATGAGCAAAGAGTTGGAGATCCTTCGTGATCTTGTAGCGAAGGACAAGTCAGACATTCCAAGCAGTTTGAAAAGCCTGGACGAAGGAAATTTAATTTTTCCTAGAACCGAGCTCCTACCATTTTTAAGGTCTGTTGACAACGAAGTTCGCGAATTCGCCACCGATTCTAATTTAAAGAAATATCCATCGAAATTTTTGAATATGTGTCAAAACGCTGTGCTAAACAATGAAAGACTAGAAATGGATTTTCGTCTTATCGTTGTGTCAATTGCTGAAGTAGAAGCCGCCAGTGATAAAGGAATTGTTAATGGTCTTTTCCAGGCGCTGGTGTCAAAACTGGCAAACACTCGAATTAACGAATTTTTAAATGCGAGGATGGAACGAGACCTTAAGTACCAAGGGAAAGTCGTAGACGCAGATGAGATGCTGAGACCTCGTTTAAAAGCATATGCTATGGCAACTAAACGCAAGTAATGTACAATAAACAAGTTTTTGCTCCACCTCCTTCTGACTTGCTGTTATCCTTAGTTAGCTTATTTTGCTGTGTTGCAAGTTCCTTGACATCAGAAAAAGAATAACAATGCAAAGCAACTTTGCTTTCGACTCCACCGCGTTCGAAGGTTGAGAAAATTCAAGGACTTTTCAAGGACTTGTAAGGAAATTCAAGGACTTTTCAAGGATAAATTGAGTTCAAGGACTTTTCAAGGACTCCCCCTAAAATTCAAGGACTTTTCAAGACTGTGCGAACCCTGGATTAGTTTTGTCTCATTAATCTTGCCAACGCTATGTTTCTTAAATGAGCTCTTGCTTTCTATTTAAAGGTCATAAAATATTACTGGCAAGATGTTTAAAGTCTCTGCAGCACTTTCTTGAAAGGTTCTTTTGATTAATGGGACTGTTAGTTTTGTTTCATTTGATGAACCAACATTTGTCAAACCAGACAGGCTATATTAAGCACACAAACACAGGAACATTTCGAAAATTCTAACAATATTATCTAATAAATTTAAAATAATAATACATGCAGTTAAGTGTCATTGTCACTAAGGACCGGGCAAGGTCCACGGATCGAGGTCGGCCGATTCCCTCCAAATTTTCAGCATTTTTTCTCTATCAGATAAGATTACGATCGGTGGTGTTTGTAATAGAATAAGATAAAATCCTTCAAACTTTGACCACCCCCCTAGTTTTTGGTGCTATTTCAGCAAATTGAGAAAGGAAATTCAGGTCAACTTCCACGGCTAATTTTACTTACTTCGCATCAGCCCTATTTATTTGTATGAATGCACGTTATTGCCTGGCATACAAGCGGCTCATTTCTCGAAGATCGACCATCTTCGTTAAAACAGTTGTATTTTGGAGCGGTTCCAATTTCTACAACTTCGTGGCTATTGAATATAAGAAGAATTTGGGCAATTTTCAAATCTGGTTTTCTCCAAAGTGCGGCAGTTTATTTTCAAATCAAACGTATGTTTTATTAGTCCACCTGTAAGTCTTAACAAATTCGCAAACTCTCATTTGGCAAGTTAAATTCCGGCAGCGTGAGCTTTCTCAAGACTTTGAACGGAAATTGACCGAATTTGCATAATTTAACCTAATTTGCATAATGATGTTTTCCCGGAAAGTGTTCACGCTTGAGTTGTTACATGTTGCTGCCGTTTATCGTCTTCTTTAGCTTGACTGAGAGGAAACAACTACTTTTGCATGTGAATGGACATATTTCATTTCAGGTTTCTGTAATTCGACAAGTAAAAATTCCTCCTGTAACTTCCTTTTAAAATTTGACCTAATTGGCATGATGCCCATTTTTCCGCGAACACTTCACTAATCTGTCAGCCGACAGGTGACAAAGATCGTACATATCATGAAACATTTGCTTGAGGTCTTCATTTTTAACTTTAATTATTTTGATTTTTCATACGTTAAAAGTCCGCGAATTACGGGTCCATCTTAACAGCTCGGGATGATGATATGTTAAGGGGGTTCTGGCACATTTTCATTACGATTTCATTACGATTTCATTTTAAGCGCGGTGCTAGCAAATTTGGTGGTTAGTATACAAAGCTTATGTGAAATTGCCAGCAGGTGGGTCAACAGGCGGAGTGAGCGGAGGGCGAATATGCAAAGTTTCGGCCAAGCCCCTTCGCTAAGAGGGGCCGACAGGCGGAGCGAGCTACGCGAGCGGAGGGCGACTCTGCCCCGTGGCCGGCCAAGTCTCTGCAAAGATCGCCGAGTCTGGAGGACGTTATAGTCGGAGATGTCAAACCCTTTGCAAAGTTTCGGCCAAGCCCCTTCGCTAAGAGGGGCCGACAGGCGGAGCGAGCTATGCGAGCGGAGGGCGACTCTGCCCTTGGCTGGCCAAGTCTATGCAAAGTCTCGGACAAGCGGGTGGGTACCCCTCCGCGAAATTGTTAAGTTTCTGTTAATGATACAAAAACTATTTGAAATTGGTGATGGCTGGGATCTGGCACATTTGATGAAACTGATACTAAGTCTATGTGAAACCCAGGAAATTTGATGATGAGGATCTGGCACATTCGAAAAAAATGATTTTCAAAAGAAATAAAATACCTATTTAAAAAGAAGAATCATTACACAAAATGGAACAAGAATTACGGAGATTAAATGTACCGCAACTAAAATTTATTGCAAAAGAGTTAAAAATTAAAGGAAGGTCTAGAATGTTTAAAGATAATTTAATTAATGAGTTGGAAAAATTTACAGATGTGGATATTGATAAGTTAATTACAAAAGCCATTATGATGTATAATTATCCCTGTGTACATGGAATTAAAAAATATTTTTGCAAAGAATGTGGTGGATCACAAATATGCGCTCATGAAAAAATAAAGTATCAATGTAAAGAATGCGGTGGATCGCAAATATGTGTTCATAGGAAAAGAAAATCTTACTGCGTATTATGTGATGGGTCACAAATATGTTTTCACAATCACCAAAAAAGTTTTTGTAAAGAATGCGGCGGATCACAAATATGTGTTCATAATAAACAAAAATATTTTTGCAAAGAATGTTGAACATTATGTTATGAAACCCTTATTTTGGTTTCATAACAGAAGAACTTAACGAAATAGATATTTTAAAAAATGAATTTTAATTTAAAAGATAAAATATAAAATAAAAGATGGAAGGTTTGACAAGTCAAGAATATATTGAAAATAGAATTATTACTATTTCTTATTCTAATGAAAAAGAGCTGGAAATCAGCGATTTCATTGATTCAATGAATAAGGATTTGTTAAAAGTAATATCAAAAAATTATGGGTTTTTAGATAAAGATAGTTGGCCTGGTATTGAAATTATATACTCTGGAAAGAATGACATGGAAATTTTCGAATATTATTGCGGCGAAGATGGCGAAATAGATTTTGATGTGGGTTTTATATTGCCTGCTGACGAAATTTCTGAGATACTAATGGAAAATGCGAATGAAATTTATTATAATAATTATCAAAAACAAAAATATCTTATGCGAGTTTATCATCTCGAAAATGGATATGAAGAAGATGAAGATGTAGAATCAGACGAAGAAGATGAAGATGAATATTCAAATAACACGAATGATTTTATTATTAATTCAATTAAAATCACATTATATAAAGATTTGCACAAGGCATTACACAAAAAGAAATTTTATAATGATTTGCATAATGATTTAGTAGCTGAAGCATGGAAACCAATTAGAGTTTTAGATTGGTGTATTGATTTTCAAGAGTTGGGAGATTTGAAAAAGAGATGGGGGCGTAGATTAGTTTTAAAATAATTATGTTATGAAACCCAATGAATGGTTACATAACAAAAATTTATCTAAATCTTAAACTAAAAGTTATGGGAGAACCCTTCAGATCAAGTTTTTTCCATTCAGTGTCTAAGATAGTTAAATCAAAGTGGTTTATGAGGCTCTCATATTTTTGAACCGGAATTGTCGGATAATCCTTTGAGGGAATGTTTGCTAGTAAATTAGATGGCGTGAGTTTCACAAGTTCACCATATTTAGTGTTATTCATATATGATGACTTATTATCCACTATACTACACATAAGTCTCAATGGCTCCCTAATCTGAATATTTATGGGGTATAATTTACCAGGATTTATAACTTCAGGAACTCCTAAACCAATCGCCAACCCCCTCGTAAGTTTAACTTTGGTGCTCTTATTTGAATAAAGATAGTCAACAGTATCAGTCTCAATTATTGTTATTTTTTCCACTTCAGGATCATTAATAAAGATTGATTGAATGCCACGAAGAGAATATGTACCAGGTTGAATTATGAAACCCTTATTTTTTTCATCTAATATTGTCTGTCGGTCCTTGAAATTAATCAATCTTTTGGTTTTTAAATTGCAATCCAGGAGTTGTATCTCCCGAAGATTTTTCAGAGGCGGATCTAAATAAACCCTAGTTTCTGAATCGTACATTGTAATACTGAACATTTTTGTTTTGATTACATTAAACTCATCTTTAAATTGAGCTATCTTGGATAATCAAAACATTATCGAAATAAAAACCAGGATAATAATCCACCAACAAACATTAAAACAATAAGATTATTTTGATGAGAAGATGTTTCTATATTACTAACTTCTTCCTCATTGACCGATTTATCGTTTTCACTTAATTTAGGTTTCATTGGTTGAGGATTGGTATTTAATAAAACCTTTGATGTTCCTAAACTATTAGGTATTCCAACAGTTTTTGTTTCGACATTTATTGAATTATTTTCCCCAAATTTCATATCTTCTGTTGCTATTTTCAGCTTATTATTGTACCCAACCACACTTTCTGTATTTATAATTAAATTACTTGGCATCAACCAAACACCCGGAGCAACGGCCAAATCAAGCCGTAATTTAGTTTCCTCCACAGATTTTTGGTAATTTTGAACGGATTTAGAAATATCATTTACTTTAACAGAACTTTCAAATAATGCGTTGAATTCATTTTGCGTTTCGATTGCTCCACCGCCATTACCCACAATAGAATTTCTAGTATTAACCTGTGCCCCTAATATGCAATAAACAAAAGCCTCAACTGATCTATTTATTCTCCCTAATCCCACCTTTGTTAATCCGTGACCTGATTCTGCTATAAACCAAGCATATTGAAAATCAACAAAATGATCATTTCGAAGCATTGATACTAAATCGCCTTTATTTTTTCTTCCGCCATCATCATAAAATTTATTTTCGCTGCTCGGCCAAATATTAGCTTCTGTATCATAACCTCTTATAATCCTGACATTTTGGTATCCCCCGCCCGTTGCTTGCGCGGCTTCGCTCCCAGGCACGCTTCCAGGGTCCGCGTATCCTTTTCCATAATCAATAAATACATCTCCAACTCCATGGTTTGCGCCACCCTTAAATCTAAAATCAGCTAAAGGCTTATTCCACCCTTTAAAATCTTGATTATTACTTAATCCAAATTCTGCGCACAATCTATTATAAGCATTTTTGTCGTATTGATTATTTTTTAAGGAAAAAGTTTGTTCGCCGGGTACTGGAACTTTCAATTCATTTATTATTCTTCTTATTGTAAAGTAAATGTGAAATACAAAAAAACTTCTAATAACTTTCGGGTAACTAAAAATATCACTTAAACTTACACCGCATCCAGACGTTGCGCACCAAACCGCCATGTTTAGTTGTTGTGGCCACTGATTAATATTTGGTTTACTTAACCAAGCTCTGGCTTCTTTTCCACTAGTAAACCCCACAGTTTGATTTTTAAAAACATTTATCATTTCTGCGGTGAAACTATCTTTTTCTGAAACATATATATTTAGATTGGTTAATAATTTTGTTACATTAAGAGCAAATTCATTGAATTTAATCCCTGGTATTGAGTATGTTTGTTTTGTAAATGTTAAACGTTTTGGAAATGAACTTACCTTAACTTTATTTTCAATCCCCAAATCTTCCCATAATAATGTTTTCAAATTATTAGAAAGATTTTCAGTCCATGTTTTTCCAGAAGGATCATCATCGCTCATAATTGTTGTTCCATTAACTTTCCATTCAATATATCCCCCGAATGAATCATTAACAAATGTAAATTTTTCCAAGTTAGCTTTTGGATACCTAGTTTTGAAATCATCCAATAACATCTTATTCTTTGTTTTCCAATTTTTCTGATCTTTAGATTAAGAATAAGATGTAAAATTAATTAACCTCTTTTCTAATGCCTGCAAAAAAATTCCATCCTACTTCAGTTTTTTCGTATGAAATTTTCAACGTTCTCGATTGTTCAGATCTTTTAATATATCCGTAATAACCGCGGTCCTTATCTGTTTTATGTTCATGTTTTTTTCCATATGATTTTTTTGACGTATTTCTAGTTTTAGTTTTTCAAACTTTTCTGACTCTGATAAAATTAGAGAAAATTCTTGGTCAGATATAGTTTTATCCTTCAATGCTTTTGAAACTAAATCGTTAATGGTGTTTACTTTTGACTTTGCCAGAGAAACTGTTTGTTCATGTTTACTAACATTATGAGAAAGTCTTTTTGATATGACGGCACAACCAACCGATACCCCACCGCATACACCGCCCACAACGCCTAATGGTATGCCAATAATAGCCCCAAAACCAGTAAGAGATGTACTCAAACCACTCGCAGAAAGGATAACTGAAAACACGCCACTTCCAACACTGATTTTTGTAAATATTCCTCTTGCTCTATTGTATTTCTTTCTTACATGCTCGTAATGAACAATTTCCTTATTAAGATTATTTAATACTTCACATGACTTTAAAATCCTGAAATTTTTTGGCTCATCAGGTAATTGAGGATAAATTCCGTTGTATTGGTCCATATTGTATTTTACTGATCAGTGTGATATCTTTAGACCTCTTTGAGGAGATCTACTTTCTCTTCTTTTTTATACTTTCCACAAAATATAGAACTACCGCCATTATCAATAACCAAGCATTCTCACCTAAAAATCCAATAACCTGGCCCGCGGTTTTGAATAGAAAGCTAACTATTGCTCCAACCATCCCTGGTAATATTTCACCTAGTTTTTTCCCAAGAGTTTTCAAACCATTTCCCACGCCTTTCCCCAAAGCAGATAAACCCTTTGAAAGATTAGAAACTATTACCCCAATTACTAAACCAGCTGCGCTTAAAATAGCAAATACTGTAAATCCATACTTTTTGAAGATGTACTTTATTCGCTCTCGTAATGGTAAATTTTTAAGTATTTCATCTTTTCTGCTCTCAATGTCCGTCAATTGTTCGCCTATTTGCTCTTTCAATTTGTCGTTCTCTGCTTTTAGACGATCCCTGCTCTTTTCTAGCTTTTGTAAATTTAACTTATCCTTCTTATATTTATCAATCTCCTCTTTGTACAATTTTACTTCCTCTAAAATTTTCTCCGCTTGTGTTTTTAATTCTATGTTCTGCTTTACGGTTTGATCAAAAAGGGATTTATTCTCAACCTTTTTTTCCTGTTGTTTCTCAATGAATAATCGAAGCTCTTTTTCTCTCTCCACATATCCTTCAATCTCCTCCGTTCGTGTTTCCAAAAGCGCGTCTATTCCCTGCACTGCTGATCGTAATTCATTATGTTTTTCTTTTTCTTCATTTAAAATATTCAACATGGTTTCATAATCAACTCCGAGGAATTTTCTCATTGTTTTTGGTAAATCGTCTATTTTGATATTTGAATCTTTATCGATTATTGTGTGCCACTTGTTATCCACCCTATTACTCATTTTTCCCTCTATAATACCATCTTTACCAAATCTTATAATAAGTTCGCTATTATTTGGAACATAATTTGGAAGATACCGTTTTAGTTGTTGTCTTGCATCTGTCATTCTGTCGTATTCCTCATACCTTTCTGTAAAAATATTTTTTGGCGTTCCCTCTTGCCATTTATTCCGTTTTGTTTCTTCCATATATTCTGAATAACCAGGATAGTCCTGATCAAAAGATGTGTTTGTTTTTGGTATTTCATAATTTTCTCCATCCCAATCCCAGTCATCATTATCATCATCCTCATCAACATCATCGTCATCATTATCTCCTGGTAAATCTTTTAATGGTATATATTCCGCCATGATTTTTTACTCAACAGTAAGAAATCTTTAGATCCCTTAGAGCTGATTAAAAGTAAAAATTGATTTAAAAGATAAAAGGATTATATAAAAAAAATGGACGAAAATATAGCAAAAAGACTTTTATGGGGATCTATACTTAAAGATTTTGATGAGGAAGAAGGGGAAAAAAGAAAAAAATTTGGCTTATTATATGATTTAGCTGTTGGAACAAAAGATAATAAAGAAAAAGAAGAAAAACTAAATTTTTTATTTAATTTGGTTAAGAATATTGATGAATTTGAAGAAAAAGAAAAAAATGTGGTAAAAATTATGATAACTGAGGAATTATATGGTATACGAATACTTTAATTATGTTATATAACTTATTTTGATTGACTTATTACAAGTTATATAATAATTTATAAAAATTTACTGACCGCGTAACCTAAACCTAACATTCCTGCCCCGACATATGCCATTTCTCCTGTTTTTTGTTCATCGCTTGGTTTGTAATAATCAGAGAATTTTGGTTCATTCATTTTAGCGTACAATTCAAAAGCCTGATTTGTAGTAGAAATATTTTTTGATGCCTGATATTTTTCATCTTTTTTCTTCATTTTCCAATCAAGCATTTTTTGTCTTTTTTCCTGATATGCTTCGTAATCTCTTTGATATTTTTCCATTGCTTTGTCGTGTCGTATTTTTTCTGTATCCTCATTACGTCCTGATAAATATTTTGCAAGATAATTTCCGCCAGTAAATGCCGTTGCATTCAATATAGCCCCACCAATCATCATCGCTATTGCAGCCATTTTATTTTGGTAAAATCTTTTGATCCTCTAAATAGGTTTTTAGATACATGCTTCCGGATAATACCGCAACCCATTTTGCGTAATTTGTAATACTTGAAGATGGATCACTCAAAAATGATTCTTTCATTACCTTTTTGGCCACATAACCAACTCCAGCTCCTAATCCGATAAGTACCGCTGAATCAGTTACAGTTTTCACAAGTTTGTTTTCAGTTGACATAATTTTTTACTGTATCATTGAGAAACTTTTAAATGACTTTATTCCATTCCTAAAGATTTTGAGGTCAATGGAATTTTTGCCGGTTGGGGTATTTGTGGTACTTGTGATAAATCAGCTATCCTACTGGAATATCGGACGAAGCCCTCCCCGGCTTTTTCTCGATATCTCATAAAAAGATCAAATGCTGTAAACCCCAATCCAACAACAGATAAAACAGTAGTAAAAGATAACTCTGGAAGCCATGATTTCGCTTCACTATATGTATTTTCATTTGCTCCGCGCCCCGCCGGGGCTGGCTCTTCTTCACGTTTCATCTCCCTAGCTAATGCTTCTTTTGCTTTTTTATTATATTCTGCTAATTTCTTACCAGCTGCAACTTTTTTAGGATCTTTCTCCCTCTTTTTAGTATCTTTATTTCCAGGTGCTGGGTCGGCGGTAATTTGCTCAGTATTTTTTACTTCTACTTCAGTTTGTTCAGACATTGTTATTTAGATGCTATAAATAAGTTTTTAGATCTGTTTAATACACAGTATCAACGCCTTCAGAAGATTGCTTAGTTTCCTGATCCAGCTCTGCTGGGGAGGCGCTTACACGCCGATCAGTTGTGTTAGAATTTGCTGGTTCTTCTCTTGAAAATTGTTGATTTTTGTTGAATTTTATGTGTTTAGCTACTTGAAATAGCCCGCTAGCAAGTGCTGCCAATCTTCCTGCTTTCAATGCCAAGAGCCCTACAATGTTTGTTAATTCACGATTTACCAAATCATCATTCTTCAGATCATTGCAAAGAGATTCTATATCATCAACCGGAACTAAATAAGAAATAAGTTTGGAAACTAATTGCAGGGACGAATCTACTAATCCGCCATTAATTTTCTTACCCATCACCGCTTGATAACGATTAAAATACTTTTCAACATCTTTTTCAGATAATTTCTTTATATCACCCAGGCTCATTTCGGTCCCCAAATATTCCTTTGTTGTTCCTAAGGCTGCGAGAATGGCAAGTGATTCTTGTTTTATTTCAAGATCCTCATTATCTTTTACTGTTTCTCCATTAGGTTGTTCGGTATTTTCTTTAATATAATCTTCTGGATTCGCTCGATCAACGTTTGTCATATTTGTTAAATCACTTCGGGAATCTCTAAATAACAATTAAATGGATATCGCAAAGATAAACATAACCTAGAATATTTTTCAGTTTTCAGGAGTTGTACAAACTTTTTACCCAATTCATAATCCAAATCACCCCCGTAATCCTCGAAAAACATTTTCATACCTTTCTGGGAAGGATTATGAAAAGTAACAACGCAGGCTACATTTTCGCGGAATGGTTTTGCTATCGAAGTTAATTGCTGGGTTAGAACCCAAACCGATAAACCATGATGCCTTCCGGAGAATGCCAAATCAATAAACTTATTCGATCTTTTCTTCAGATCATTCGAAACGGCGCAATCATCCAAAACTATTAATGTATTTGTTCCAGAAAACAAAGTTTGACAATCATTTAACAATTCATTAATCTCATCGATGTTACTTGCGTCAGGTGATAATACATAAAAATGTTCATCTCCTCGAGCAAAATTATGATAAGTTTTATTTTTAGAATAGGTTGGACAAATTAATACAATATATTCAAAAACTTTCCGGAATGGTCCGCGGAGCTGTTCAATTAAGTACTTTGTTTTTCCGCAATTTGTGGGTCCTGTTATTATACAGTGAAATGGGGTTTTATCTCGTAAATCTTCCATGATTTTTTGTATCATAACATTATGTTTTTAGACGGTCAGATTCTTCCCTTCGGTCAGTACTTAATTGCTCTCAAACTTGAATTCATAATCTCCATCATTGCATCCGCTACGACGAACATATGGCAAGTTACGGTTCCGGATCCGCTTTGTTTTCGTTTAATTTCTATTTTTACGCCATCGTGCGTATTATTTAGAGCAAGTCCCCCTCCATGAATACCATTATCTGGATGAGTTCTAGTATCAACCCAAAGAGCAAACTTATCCGCATAAAATTCTTTTTCTTTCAATGACCGGTGAGTTCCTCCCGTTGGTTGGAATCTTTTTTTCACGGATTCCCAAAGATCGGACGGAATCATTCCCCTAGAGTATATTCTATTTGGTACGCCATCAACATCAATTTCAACTGAAGATATACTAGGATTATAAAAATTTTCAGAATCCCTTGCTCCTGCAGCTTGAGGCATTAAAAACAAAAATAATACCCCAGTCATTGATCTTCTCGGTAAATTAATATGCTGATTAATAACGCCATCCCCACCAATTGAAAATGTAAAAGTTTTGTGCAAGGTAATATTTTCATAAAAGAATCCTTTACCTACTTGATAAGTTGCTTGAGCCTCACGAGCTAAGTATTCACTAGAAATTGAAGAATATTCTAACTCTAAGTTTTTGATTGAATATGATGGTGCTTTAGCTGTATCAGAATAAATAAGAATATTAGCGACCGGTGCAAGAGTAAGCTCAAATATAAGATGATTTTCCAATGCTTTCGGATAAAAAACGCCATGATCATTTAGAATGGGATGATTTATTGGTATTCTGTACTTTGAACCGTGAACATTAGCGAGGGCAACTTCTTTTACATCTTGTGTTTTCGCATCTCCGGCTTTTGTTCTAAGTTTTCTAATATTTAACGAAGAAATACCTTGTTTTAATCTATCCTCGCGCTCTTCTTCGGTTAAGAATAAATCATGATATGTTTGAAATAAATCATATCTTTGAGTATCTTGCAATGTTTCTCCTCCAAAAAGAACTTTCAGTCTGGTTACAAGATTTCGGCCCACATTATTAACGACTGTATTATTTGCATGACCCTCGACATCTAAATCAAATAGAAGAGATACACTTCCGGGCACAATCACTAAATTCTCAGCGAGTTTTGGAATATTTATGTATAATGTTTCTCCGGGGCTGGCTGTGGATGGATTTAGAGTAATTCGATTCAATGTTGATTCTGCTTTCAAACCAAAGGGTTCCTTGGGAATTCTGTTTGGATTAATTTTTTCAGACGTCATTGTAATTTATAAGATACTTTAATTAACCTTTAAACCTGTGTTGTTCCATTTTCTAACTTTTCAATATGTTTTAATAAACCCTCTCTTGCCTCAGGAATTAAAATCATAATATTAAAAATTTGATCGCCATCTTCCATATATAGAATTTTTTTCCTAATAATTTTTTTCATAATGTTGATTTGGTATTCGGTAAATTTCATTTCTTCTTCCTCCTCAACCATTTGATTTATAAGATAACTTGTTTATTTTTAAATGAATAACAAAAATATTCTCTCAAAAATATATTATTCAACTGAAGGATATTGGAAAGGATATTCTGCAATTCCTAAATTGGTTGAGAAGGCGAAAGTAAGTGAAAATGAGGCAAAACAATGGTTAGAGAAACAAGCAATATGGCAAATCTATCTTCCTCCTCCAAAGTATATTCCAAGACCCCATTGGACTTTGGATAAACCAAATCATATTCACCAAGCAGATTTATTATTTTTACCGCATGATAGAGTTGGAAGAAAAACATATAAATATGCGTTAGTTGTGGTTGATATCGCCTCGAGATATAAAGATGCTGAGCCATTAACCTCAAAAGAAAGTCGAGAGATATCAGAAGCTTTTACAAAAATATATTCTAGAAGATTAAAATACCCCGAAACATTAATGGTTGATCCAGGGAAAGAATTTATGGGCGAAGTTAGTAAACTCATGAATTACCATAATGTGAAAATACGGAGAAGTGAAGCCGGTAATCATAGAGCTCAAGCGTTTGTGGAAAACGCAAACAGAGTATTAGGCGAAAAATTATTTAGCCATCAATATGCGCAAGAAATGGTGAGTGATGCCCGATCAAGAGTATGGGTAAAAAGATTACCAGCCATTCTAAAAACTTTGAATAATACAAAAACGAGAATAACCGGTAAAGAGCCTGATGAGGCTATAAAACAGAAAGAAGTAGATATTGTGCCTAAAAATTACCAACGGGTGGTTGGGCTTGATGAGGTTAGATTACCGCCGGCGGTTAAAGTTAGATATCTATTATTTCCCGGCGAACTTGAAGGAGGAGAACGAAGAAGGGCCACAGATCCTATTTGGAGCCTCAAAGTTTATAATATTTCTAAAAGTATGATTACGCCTAATCAGCCTGTTTTATATTATTTAACTGACGGGCCTAGACGAGGTTTTGTAAGGGAAGAATTACAAGTTATACCTTATGATACTGTGTTGCCGCCTGATTCTGTTTTGGTGAGATAATGCCCATATGGCAGAGTATGTTTTCCATCTTTACAAATTATTCTCTTATCATCATCGGCTGATAGTGCAACTTTATTGACAGTTTCAGTATAAACAAAATGTTTGTAACTTCTTATTACCTGCATCTCCCTCATCTGCTTTACTTTACTTTCCAAACATTCCTTGTAATCATTAAAGCTTATTGTCTTTTTTACTACTGATGACTTTACCCCCTTGTCCTTTTTTATCTCTTCACCCCCATCCAACCTGTACGAGTAAAGCTTGGCTCGTAGGCCAACAAATTCGGTGATAATTTTTCCACCAGCCTCATCTTTAAACTTACCAATTACTTTTTTGTTTTTATCAGTCCAAATACCCGATCCATGTTTTTTAGGAAAATTACTCGTATCAAACCTTTCCATCACATCTGGGGTAATATCCTTATAGAAATCCTCGGTTTCTATATCATATACAAGACTATCTGTATCAGTCATAAGTAATTTAGCTTTTTCACCATACTTTGGTTTAATATAATTATAATGAAAGTCATACATCATTGCTTTACTTATATCTAAAATACACATTCCTAAGTAAATAGGTTTGTTGTATTTTATATGTGTTTTATTCATATGTACTGCCATAAGATTTTCAGAAAAAATAGTTCTTCGATTATAGTTAGCTTTTGATATTAATTTTCTTGCATCTTTCTCATTATTAACCAATCTTATATCAACCCTTTTTCTAAGATTTTCCATTGTTTTACCAAATACAGAGTTGTTCATGAGTTTGAAGAAATCTTTTTCAAAATCATTCTTTGCTTCCGCCCTGAATTTGGTATTCAAATCTATGTAAGATTTTAACCATTTTGACTCTTCAAATTTAATTCCTCTATGAATCTTTGTTACTTCTAATCCTAGACTTTCATAAAGTTTTAATGTTTTATGATGAACAACATAATTTTTCTTATTGTTAAGATTTGGTATTAGTTTCTCAACCCTATTTACCTTAATTCTTTCCGGAGCAAGCGGATAATCACTATGTAAATCATGAAGATGCTGCGGATATTCTAAATCAACCTCTACTATACATGGGATATTTCTCCAATTTGCTTTCTCATTTTCACTCATCCATTTTAATCCATGAGTTGGTAATGCTTCACTCATTGCCCCGCCATATAAATTGTTTGCGTCGAGATATTCTATGTAATTTGCTACCATTTTAGGGTCATATTCTTTCATGTATTTGTTGTTAGCTTTAGCATATCTGTTTGATATCTGTGATATACCCCCTCTAACACCTTTCTCAATCATAATTAGCATATCAATGTCATTTATCATCTCTAATTGAACCTTGGTTTTTTTCAACATAGCGTCCCAAGCAAGCCCTGGTGCTGTATAATACCAAGCAGGATCTAATCTATAGGCATTTTGACAAACATCTCTAAATTTTTCAAATACATCAGCTAATAATAACACATCAGACTTGAGATATAGATCAAGGTAATCTCGCATTGTTTTCATATTAAATTTTTCCCATACCTTTTTAGCATGTTCATAATCTTCATCTGAAATATCTTCACCTCTAAGTTTTGAATAAAACTCTTTCTTCGGCGGAAGTTGGGTTTCGTTTAATTTATCAAAATCATCAAGCCAATCATATGGGAATACTCCCTTTCTCATTAATAACTTTAATTCTTCGCCTTCAAAATACTTTGTAGTTTCATGTAGGTTTTTATCTGTTGGATTAAGACACCTCCCTTTTATTTCACCTTTACAAACAGCGCACTTTTCACATTTAGTAAGATTGCCAGACAAATTATCAAGGCTGGATGGCATAAATTTTAATGAATCTATGAACCTGATATCCCTGATAACATCTTTCATCTCCCCGCTTTTTTTATCTTTGAAGGTATCAACTACAATCTCTTTTGAGAAAGAAATATACTTTTCCTCATTATTAGGTATAAGTTTTATTTTACCTTCTGTTTTTGCAAGATTATTAATAAATAGATGGGAATCATATCCTGATAAATTGTGAATTATAACGGGGAAGAATTTCGGAATCTTATAATTTAAATTGCATTCCTTATGTGCTGCACCTCTGTACTTTCCTGTAAGATGGCAATGATCTATTACCTTATCTTTATCCAATTCTTTCTCACAGATATGACAATGAGTTGCGTTTTCATAGTTTATTTTTTCATCTTCAGTCATATTCTTCTTATTAAACTTTTTGAATCTTTTTACATTATAACTAATGCATTTTTTATAAATTTCCTTAAATTCTTTCTCTAGATATTCCACAAATTTCTGTGCAACATCATCTTCGGGTGATTCCGCAGTATATCTATAAAATCGGGATTTGCATATTTTTTCATTAAAACTCTTAATATAACATCCGAACGCAACCGGTTTGTGCGCTTGATATTTATTAGTGTAACTCTTATTTTTATCAAGCATACCCATTTGTTTTATTTTGTTCAAAACACACTCAAAGTCGGCGAATGCTACAAAAGGTACTCTCATTTTTTTCACAAAATTTCTAAAAGAAAGAAAACATGGGCTGCCATCTTCATTTTTTAGCATATCAATCCTTACTTCATTGTACAAAAAACAATATCCTTCATGCTTTTCTAATGATCTTTTTAAGTGAAAAGGACTCAAACAATTATCACAAAAGTACAACTTACATTTACGTTTAGTAACTTGCCTACATATAAGTGCGCTAATATTCTTTATTAAAACGAAGTGTTTCTTTGGTTCTTCATCTTCAGTTTCTTCTGTTAATAAAAGTAATCTGATCAATTTAAATCCTCGTTTACTACTTCTTTTTATGGGATATACCCCTATTTTCTCATCATATCCATATATAGCAATATCATAATCATTTTGGTTTTCAAAATTAACAATATCTTGAATTGTACCCGGGAAATTAATTCCATTCCAATTAAAATTCTTTGATTGTTCTTTCAATTCTTTAGTTATTCTTTGCGGATTTTTATTGGTTGGATAAACTGCTCGTGTTACACACCACTTGAAACATTCATCATCATTATAATTCTGTGGATTAATAATCGCATTCCTATTTAACAATTCTTTTGGTAATGGAATATAAGATCCGCCTAAAAGTGGGACAAAACGATCAATGAAAATGTCAAAAAATAGTACTCGTTCGAATATCCAACCAGACCCATTATTCATAAAATTTTCAAATAACACAAGTTGTTGATTTGTTAATCTATCAAATAATTCTGATAAATCTGTTGCCTCAAGAACAATTTCTGATTTTTCAGAAGGAAAATTCGCATCACAGTATTCATATATTTCTAATTCATTTTTAAATATTTTTATTTTGAATCTACATGTAAATATAAATTTGACCTTCAATGATTTTTGTGATTCAACTCTCTTTCTAATTAAATCCATAACTTTTGGTTTTATTTTATGAAGGAATATCTTTTCATCATTATTTTCATTTCCTTCAATCCTATAGCTTATATAATTACCATTAATGGCCGATTCATATTCTCTTGGTGTGAAATCTTCCACATTCTCATTTCTTTTTGTTTTTGGTCTTGCTCCCTTTCTTTTTGGCGGTTTTATTTCTTTTGGCTTATTTACTTTTTTGTATCTTTCTATAAATTTTTTAGCTAATTCTTCTGTTTTATTTTTTGCTTTTTCTGGGATGTATGGTTTCACAAAATTCCAAAACTTATTTAACACATTTCCTAAAAAGGGGGTTTGTTTTGTTTTTGGTTTGGGTGGTGATATATATTTATTAATATTTATTCTGGGTTGGTTTGGTGGGGGTGGGCCCGGAGGAGTTCCTGGCTTAATTATATCTGGCGACCCGGGCGGTGTTCCGGGAATTGGCGGGGGAATAGTTAAAGGTGGTAAATTTGTTTGTCTTCTTATCCTAATTGGTGGCGGGTTAGTATTCGGAATTGGAAGAGGTAAATTTGGTTGATTTATTGGCCTCATTGGCTTATTACGTAGCTCACCAACAATTCCAGCAATATTATCAACTATTTCTCGAATATTATTAGTTATTTCGGGTATATTAACCAATGCTCCAATAAGTTCTGCTTTATTAAACGCCGATCGTCCTCGAATATTATACCATCTAACTAAAGATTTTAGTTGCGGTACATTTAATCTTCGTAATTCTTGTTCCATTTTGTGTAATGATTCTTCTTTTTAAATAGGTATTTTTTTCTTTTGAAAATCATTTTTTTCGAATGTGCCAGATCCTCATCATCAAATTTCCTGGGTTTCACATAGACTTAGTATCAGTTTCATCAAATGTGCCAGATCCCAGCCATCACCAATTTCAAATAGTTTTTGTATCATTAACAGAAACTTAACAATTTCGCGGAGGGGTACCCACCCGCTTGTCCGAGACTTTGCATAGACTTGGCCAGCCAAGGGCAGAGTCGCCCTCCGCTCGCATAGCTCGCTCCGCCTGTCGGCCCCTCTTAGCGAAGGGGCTTGGCCGAAACTTTGCAAAGGGTTTGACATCTCCGACTATAACGTCCTCCAGACTCGGCGATCTTTGCAGAGACTTGGCCGGCCACGGGGCAGAGTCGCCCTCCGCTCGCGTAGCTCGCTCCGCCTGTCGGCCCCTCTTAGCGAAGGGGCTTGGCCGAAACTTTGCATATTCGCCCTCCGCTCACTCCGCCTGTTGACCCACCTGCTGGCAATTTCACATAAGCTTTGTATACTAACCACCAAATTTGCTAGCACCGCGCTTAAAATGAAATCGTAATGAAATCGTAATGAAAATGTGCCAGAACCCCCTTAACATATCATCACGGGATTTTATTCTTTTATTTGAGTAAACACGGTTCCGTCTAACACGGGTGGGCAAATTAGTGAACTAAATTTCAAGACATGTAACACATATCTATTTAAAGAGTGCATCGTAAATGGTTTTCGAGACTTACAGTTTTAATATTTCTCTCACATCTCAGCAAAATTGTCTTGGAAATGAACTCTCAATCCCGTCGGGTGAGGTCTCTCACTAAGGGGACCTAATTTGCATACTTTGACCTTATGTTCCTTTCCGCGAAATGTTCGCGCTTGCGCTGCCGTATGCTGAGATCAATGCACTTCTTTTTCATATCAACCGGCATATTTCACTTCGGTATTTCGCTTAATAAATCCTGTCATAAACAGTTATGGAAAATATGTAGGCTTGATTTCGGCCGCTCTCTTTATTAAGGGCTCTTACTGTAACCAAACAAAACGTAATCATCCCAATATTTTCTGTAATTCAAAACTGACAGCAAAGAGCAACAGCAAATCAGGTATAAGTTGGCAAAACGTCAAACTCTTCTTTGAAATATTTGAGCCCATCTAGATCTGTTTTTTTTTTTGTTTGTTTGTTTTTTTTTTTATAGAATTTCATAATATATGCCTTATCTGATTGACCCGTGGCAGACAGCTGTTGTCAATTTCCTTGCTAATGTACCAACATTGTGTCTGATGCGTTTCAATTGAGCTGGCTTTGCTGTTTACAACATAAATGTTCCGTTAAGTTGTTCGTTTAGTTCTCCTGATTCTGCCTGTAGTTTGGAAGGTACAGGTTCCCAGATTGTGCCCCTGTTAGCTTGCCTGGGAGTGAGCTCAGGGTAACAGCGATCAGAAGACGATCAAATTAATGAGGTTGATCTCATCTTGAATCGAGCTGGGCACTTTGTTGCTACAAATGAGGAGAAAATGGCAATGACAATATGCCCGAGACATAGAAAAAAGCTCACTACAGACTGGGCTGGCAGAAAGAGCAACACCTGCTCGTATCCAACTCACCCAGGGCCGCGGAAAAGAACAAAGAAACCACGACGCATAAACGCCACCCTGTCGGAAGAAATATACCAGATTCACCATGCCAAAGTCCCTATCGGTTCAGGTAAGCATAACTATGTGCAGCCAGACCGCAGTAAATAGTTTTCCGAGTCGAGGGTTGACTGGTAAATGTTCCAAGGCGCATATTTTCACAGGTCACATTCGACAGGTCAAAGTACAGGTCATCATGCTACAGATAAATAAACAGCATTAAATTTGTCTCCTATCATTATCCAAAACATGCTTTAGAACGAGTACTGTTTGGATTAGCTACCTATCTCACCTATCAAAAAAAGGTAGAGAGCTGCACTTTGCAATTGTGACCTGGGAAATCTGACCTGTAAAATGTACCCCTCACTTATTTTATTTGCTGTCCTGTACTTTTATCTTTACATCCTTCGTAATAGAGCAGGGGGGAATGAAATCTCATTCGTTCATTAACTCTTATTTAACATATCTAAATAAATAGCCTGCCTACCAGGCGTTGGTGTTCTGCGTTTTTCTGAGGCCATTGAAGCATTTTCTGAGAGCTGCACCTGCTTTCAAAAGTAACCTTTAAGAGTTTTAATAGGGACGATATGCCAGGGCATAGTTGCTCGTCGGATGACTATCTTTCCGTCCGGCATACTTTCTGAGATTTGTTTCCTGGGGCCTGGGGGGGGGGGGTGGGGGGTCCTGTGATAGGTGTGTTTAACCTGCGTAGCTTTTTTGCTGTGTGCTGATCCGGTATTGCGCGTAAACGAAACCGCAGCTATGCGTGCTAGCCAGCATTCTGTTGTGTTATTTTAGATATAAAAACTGATTTTCGAAGTTTTAGTTTTCCCGCCAACTGTGCAGATGTAGTCATTGAAGACATTAATGACAGTGTAGTACCAGAGAACATACTACGATTTCGTTCACAACAGATGAAAGCATTTCACTCGTGGGATGAAGAGGAATAACTGGGTTTTTATTATTCCAGCTATAAAAGGTTCTCTATTCTAGTTCCAAAAATTTAAAAAGGATTTTATTTTTATCTATTATATTTCGTTATTAATTACTGTCGATAACTATTCCATATTATTCCATTATTATCGATACCCTATCCTGAGATAGGGCTCAATTTCCTCAAATTCTTATTTTTTATTACAAACGTGTTAAAAAAAAGAGTATCAAAAGAGTTAGTTGGAATCGTATCAGGGGGATAACTTGTTGGATATTTGTGAAATGGTATGCAGGTATGTAGTTTAGGTGATAAATGTAAGAGGAATGAATGATTGTACTTTTGGATTGCGTGAAACCACCGAGGGATATTTAACAAAAAATGGATAAAATGTACGGAAGATGTTAAGCATTCAATTGTAATCCCCCCTTAAAGATAATAAGCCCGCCCGAATATAAGCCCAAGGACTGTTAGGATAAGCTGGTTTCATTCCAAGCCCCAACCCATTTTGAAATGCAAAATTCCCTTCAATAATAAGCCCCTCCGAAAATAAGCTCCCCGGAAAATAAGCCCAGCAAAAAAGCCTTTTGAACAAATATAATCCCAGGGCTTATTATCGGAATTTTACGGTATTTCTGCATGAAAAATCAAAACAATCAAAGTTACAAATGAAGAATTCAGACAAACGTTCCATAGCACGTGCAGTCGTTGTCGCCTGTATCTTAAAACAGCACGTGGAGTTTTCCCGGGAATAATGGGCATCATGCCAATTAGCTCCAATTTTAAAAGGAAGTTACAGGAGGAATTTTTACTTGTCGAATTAAAGAAATCTGAAATAAAATATTTCCATTCACATGCAAAAGTAGTTGTTTCCTCTCAGTCAAGCTAAAGAAGACGATAAACAGCAGCAACATGTAACAACTCATGCGTGAACACTTTCCGGGAAAACATCATTATGCAAATTAGGTTAAATTATGCAAATTCGGTCAGTTTCCGGTCAAAGTTTTGAGAAAGCTCACGCTGCCGGAATTTAACTTGCCAAATGAGAGTTTGCGAATTTGTTAAGACTTACAGGTGGACTAATAAAACATAGGTTTGATTTGAAAATAAACTGCCGCACTTTGGAGAAAACCAGATTTGAAAATTGCCCAATTTCTTCTTATATTCAATAGCCACGAAGTTGTAGAAATTGGAACCGCTCCAAAATACAACTGTTTTAACGAAAATGGTCGATCTTCCAGAAATGAGCCGCTTGTATGCCAGGCAATCACGTGCATTCGTATAAATGAATAAGGCTGATGCGAAGTAAGTAAAATTAGCCGTGGAAGTTAACCTGAATTTCCTTTCTCAATTTGCTGAAATAGCACCAAAAACTAGGGGGGTGGTCAAAGTTTGAAGGATTTTATCTTATCTTATTACAAATACCACCGATCGTAATCTTATCTGATAGAGAAAAAATGCTGAAAATTTGGAGGGAATCGGCCGACCTCGATCCGTGGCCCTTGTCCGGTCCTAAGTGACAGTGACAGTTAAATAAACTAGGCACCTGCATGATCTTGGCTGGTCTTACATTGAGACGGGTCCAATTGTCTCTGTACACAAATGCAAATTTCAGGCCAGGTACATTGCGACTGAGGCCTTGCTCTGCTTTTGCCATCTCTTGACTGTAGACTTTTTCAATTGTTGCCCAACCAAACTCCACCCCATCAATTGTAAGTTTCTTGGAACCTCTGGTTCTGGAACTGTACAAGGCTGCTATCATGTTCTTTAACTGACAAAAAAGTTTGTAGAAAAAAAGAAATTTCTCTCTCAGCAAAGTAACTATTTACCAGATAAGTTAACAAAGATCTACCAGAAACAACACGTAATTACTACCTGATGACTTGGGCAGATCATTGCAAACACTGGATTGCCACTGGAATCCTCAGGATTTGTAAATGACATGTCAACAAAATACCTCGCCCTTAAATCTTCTGCGGCATCATTCACAGGCAGTACGGCTCTAGGGTAGCCACACAACATCTTCAGAAGTGTCAGGTTTGACGAAGCTCCATCACACAGGACTA
The DNA here is from genome assembly GCA_949710005.1 of Ricordea florida. Taxonomy (NCBI): domain Eukaryota; kingdom Metazoa; phylum Cnidaria; class Anthozoa; order Corallimorpharia; family Ricordeidae; genus Ricordea; species Ricordea florida. The sequence continues at coordinate 27,017,241 of OX453286.1, read as the reverse complement.
AGGAAACTCGAAAGCCATATGCAGTAAATGATTTTAAACACAACATAAAGAACTGCTGTAAGGTGTTTGCATCCATTGAATTTGGTACTGGGAAATAGGGGCCAACCATATCATAACCTGATGTCAGGTCACGCCAAAGAAACTGCACAATATAACTGGCCTTCTGACAACCACTTTGAATGACAGATGAGTAAACATCATGGAGTACAGGCAGCTCATCTTCTGCCATGGTAAAGCCTGTTATACCACCACCTTTCAGATTCCATGCTACTTTCATTTGGATCTGAAAGGAAAATCAATACATAGTACAGGAGAAACAAATATCAGCATATAAAATGAGACTTTGGTTTACAGTACTGCCATAATTTAGTTTACTTATTCAATAAAGCCAGGCTTAAAAACTTATGAAAACTATTCAAAGATAAAACCAGTTCTTGTCTCTTACCTTGACCTCATCCCACATCAATACTCCCATTCCAAGCGGGCGGGGATGACCAGCACTTTCACGACTTTCTTGGTACTCCTTAAACTTCTCCTCCTGACTTTGAAAGTAAAGGTGATCAATGCCAGGTTGCTCGGCACCATCCTTCAAAACCTTTCTTAACACCTTGGTGCAGGGAAGTTGAAGGATAGTTAGACTGCGTAATGCTTCATAGGCAGATGGGCTACGGTTATATACTGCAAGAGCTTGAACAGAAAAAATGAAATGGAATAGTTAGTGTCATGACAAATGTATTCCATCTCATATGAAGATGGTGATACAGTAGCTATTAATTATTTTTAATCCTTATTGTAGCACCATATTGAGTAATAAAAAATAAACAGTTTTTGTAACAAGACATAAAAATTTACAGAATTAATATGTCTGGCACTAAAAACTTGTTGCAGTATTACTTAAAATGAAACACTAAAAAATCTATTTGAGAATCCAAGGCACTATATTACGTTATGTATTTTACGAAATTTTGATTACTTCAAATGAAAACTGAATGGAATTGAACTTTATTTACCAACTCTGATTGTGGCCAACGACCATCTATTCCCCTTTTTTCCAGTCACTGCAAGTAGGAAACCGATAATAAAGAATTAATATCTTTTAATAATAGGATCTTCAATGTAAACCTAAAGAAATAATTCTATAGCAGGGTGAGCTGAATGAATAGAGGGTGTTGAATGCACCCAAAAGCTTTAAGCTTGAAATTATATACACTAAGGCCAAAAAACTAACAACATGAAATGCATACACAAACATATCACTGCATAGATTTTAATCCTTACCATTATTTCGTTGATCCTTGAAAAAGCCTTCTCTATCTCGCTTCCACACTTCTTCGATGCAATCTCCAGCCCTCACAGCATTTCTCCCTTCAAATTTGTTGCCATCTCCTATGATTTTACCGAGCTCGGCTTTACCCTCCTCAGAACTTTCAATTCCTTGAATGAGTTGACAGAGTTCATTCGATTGATTCGCTGGAAGCTCGACCTTTGACTTTTTGTAAAATCTCACTGCCTGCTTTTGAAGCCTGGTTCGTTGTTGGCGAACATTTCTGGAGCGCTTCCTTTTACTTCTCGGAGAAAGGAATTTCCAAGGGCAGTGGCTACTGGGCATTTGACGTAAACTCTTAGTTGCCACATCAACGCTCTTTTTCGCCTTCGCTCTCTTCTTTACATACCTCGTAAACTTTAAACACTCGCTACAAACTCGTCTCCAACGAGGATCTGAGGAGTTAGATCTGGAGATGTTTTGGCGGGACGAGGGCACATGCCAAATCATACAAGACTTTGCGTGTGTGGTTGTTATAGCTCCATCCATGACTCTTAGACCTTTAGGGACGTATCCAAAGTCCGAGAAATCTTCCATTATCCCTGGGCATAAAGTCTTGTCGCTAGAAAGCAGGTCTTTAGCCAATTCTACAAGGTTCCCACTTTCGTCTACTCTTCCAGACTGTACGATTAAATGCTCGTAGATCGGACATTGGAGACTCCACTTTCTGTCTCCATACACGATGAGACGAACAGGCTGGAATGGTCCTGTCTGATGAGTAAATGTATGGAGCTGTGAAGGGTACACAACAAGGACACGGTCCGGAAAAACAGCGAGAGGATACTCCGCATCCTCAACAGGCGAGTGTTTCTTCGTGAGATGCAGTATCTCACAATTGAATCCATCGGCTGAAAGGTCACTTTGCCATTTTTCCAGTAAGAAGGCATCTCTTGATTTTGTTTTTTCGTGTAATTTCTTTCGCAATATACTCTTTATTTCGACCCGCTGAACAACGCGGTTCGGATCAGCATTGACATCGACACTCGAACTCGTGGCTTGCTCGTCACATGCGAAATTCAAAGGCCTCTTTGAATGTCTTGTACCTTGATTTTCGGTACAATCTACAGAGTCCCCCATTTCTATTTTTCTAAACCATAGGCTCCTGTGAAAACCTTTTCCGACGCTTACGTTAGGACTATGGATCTGCAGCTCTCACAGTACCTGATCACGATGGCTCCGACCGAAACAAGAAAAATTCCAAAGCTCAAGTTCAGTACAGTAATTTATTAACAGCTCTTAAAGGTTACCAGGTTTCCACGGCTGGAAAGAATTAATAGTGAACCGAACTTTCAAGAATATAGGAAAAAGGATTTACTCAAAAAGGGAATCGGCTTTCTTTTGCTTTGGCTGCCATTTTTTAAATTTCAAATGCGGACGCAAGCGAAAACGGCTCAATTTCGCGGGAAATCGAAACTTGAGACTGTTCTAAAAATAAAAAGATACGAGCAAAGGTTGACTCAAGGATATAGTGTGTATGGAGGCTCCGGGTGATGGGCTCCTGGCGGTGTACATGTGTTCAGACCAATATTTGCATCTTGGAATACAACCACGCAGGCAGTAGTGATATGAATTTCACCTACCATTTCAGCTTCTACCATCTTCTCCTCAAATTCTTTTTCTCCAATCCGTTCTTTACAAAGCTGGAAGCCCAAATTTGCCCCTGTGGGAATAACTTCATTCCTTGAAAATTTGTTTATGCAACAACAGTGCAACCTCTATTAAGCGGCTGCCTATTAAGCGGCCACCCACATTTAAAAGTCGCGACTTATTTGTCATTAAAATGCCGTATTCCGTATCTCTATTCAAAGGCCACCTCCATTACGCGGCCGTATCTTCACGCGGTATTTAACCCTTTTCAAAAAGCATTTTGCTATACAGAGTCAATAAATCACTTTGACCGCCATTTCTGCTCATTAATAGAGGTCGCACTGTATTTCTTTATTATGATTATCATGGTATGTATGTATGTAAATCTTTATTTAAACACGGTAAATCATCAGTTAAACTTAAGTTAAAAACTAAAATTAATTACAACTGCTTTACATGATTGCCGTGTGGGAATCCGATATATCAGCTACCTTCTTGATATTTCGCTTAAAATGCTCAACGGATGCAGCATTTTTTACGTTTTTGGGCAAGTTATTCCATAACATGGCGCCGCTGTAAGAGAAGCTTCGTTTCAAATAATTGGTGCTTGGTTTGGACAGGGTCAACCTTCCCTCAGAGTTTCTTAAATTGTAAGCAGAGTGACGTTGAGAGAAAAGACTTTGTAGATATTCCGGAGCAAGGTCATTCATGGTTTTATACATCATTAAGGCTTTTTGTTTCTTTCGTCGAAGAGATAGTCTCTCCCAGCTGAGGGTGGAGAGAAGGTGGTTTGAGCTCGTATCAAAGGGTGATTTAGTAATAACTCTGGCTGCACGATTCTGTAATTTTTGGAGCTTATCACTCGAGTAACCAGTCAAACAGTCCCAGACGGGGCTGCAGTAATCAAAATGAGGCCTAATTAAAGCGTTATAAAGTTGGATTGCAATTTCTTTGGATATAAAGGGCCGCACACGTTTTAGGACGCTTATAGCTGAAGAGACTTTCTTGCAAATCTCTTCAACGTGTTTACCCCAAGAGAGTTGAGCATCTATGGTAAGACCCAAGGATTTGGTATGATCGACTCTCTTGATAATTTGGTCATCAATTCTGATTTCTACATCGTCACATTGGGTAGATAGTCTTTGTCTTTATCCAGTAATCA
>OX453286.1:26910668-27008168 GCA_949710005.1 Ricordea florida | reverse complement strand
TTTTATCTTGGTTGTCTTGTCAAATGCTTGCCTAACTCTCCCAAAGTTTTGCAGTAAAAAAAGCATTTGTGCGAATGCATGGGCAAGTTCAAGACTTGCTTGTCTGCCATCAGTTCTATTCCAACACCTTGTTATCCTTCATCGTCCTTATCCTCTTTCCTGTAAACTGTATTTTGTGTATTTGGCAGTATTTCACTTGGGTGTCTTGCATGACAACGGCTGAATGACCCGAACATAAAGCCTTCAGAAATTTTAAGGTTGACCAAGAAAGGATGAAATACGCATAACTTATACATCTGACACTGGCAGTTAAGATATTTTGTAAAGGCTTACATGATTCACTACCCGGCAGTGGGTAGTGAAGGCAGTCAAAGTTTTTGACTTACATTAAACGCCGACAGTCGACCGATATACCACCGACAGTCGACCGATCTTCCACCGACAGTCAATGGTCAACCTATCGACCGAGACTCGACCAATACATCGGTCGAGTGTCGGTCGATATGTCGACCGATATATCGGTCGAGTGTCGGTCGATATGTCGACCGATACATCGGTCGAGGGGTGCACAAAATACACATGATCCGCCATGTAGCTTAACAGGACGATTAGCGGTCTTACTAAATTCAAAAGGCGTTGTCTCCATTTAAGACAATGGCCAACTTGGAGACTGAATTTCATGAGCCTTTGACTCGGCCAGGCGCTAAACGTGACGAGAAGGCATTCGCTCCATAACCATTCGCTCTTCCGGCGTCTACCGCCCACAAGATTACAGGCAGTACATGAATTTCAGTTGGCTCGAAAGTGATCTGAAGATGAGAAAATCTCTTGCTAATATAGTAAGCTTTGATGAGAACTCATAGAGCGAAATGAGCACTTGTTATTGAACGAAAACGGACTACTGAAAACAGAATAAATTGACGAATCCATGATGTGAAACCGAAGAACTTCTGTGGCCAACCAGGATAAGAAACATCGCATGGAGGACTTTTCTACTGATTTAAGTGTTAGTACTAACAGAAATGGAGTTGGAGAAGTATTGGGACGGCCAAGAAGTATGTCAGCATTTACTTGTAAATATAGAGGCGCCTGCCGTGACGGAGAACCATGAAGATTACAATGTAAGAAAGTCATTGAAGGGTTCGAAAAGAGTAAGTCATGTGCAAAAATATTATATATATAAAAATAAATAAAATATATATATTTCATATCGTAATAAGGTCGCGAGCTAGTTTCCATTTCTTGTCAGACCCATCTGTCCTACGTCTCAGTAAACGCGTGTTCATATTGTAAGTTGGTGACAAATAACAAGTGAATATGTAGCTTAGTCAACAATGGCAATAGAGCCTTAAATGTCAAGCTAAAGAAATAACATTAATAAAATAATACTTAATGATATCAAAGTTTATGACTTCTTGCTTTGTTTATTGCTATTTTTCTCATGCATTGGAGCTGACCAAAGCGTTGGTCACCGCCTTGTTCCCAAACCTCGCTCTGATTTAACACATCCCGCATACTCAGGGACCGGTCTTGCCAAACGGCGGGAACGCCCCGAACCCTGTGTTCTTATAGTCTGCTGTCTGTCTTGCAGTCTCTCTCAGTATAGATCGCATGATAGGTCAATGATATGTTTGTTACTTTTCTAAATAGTGATGCTGTTTGGTGTTCTCTCTGGAAGCATGTAGATGTAGGGAATCTCTAAGTTGCTATTCCGTTGTCTAATGGTCGCTGAAATTGTGCTCAGTTTTTCTTGGAACTTTAAAATGGCTTCCCTAGTGAAGACATCAGTGAACAGTCCTTCTGAGTAATCACCAAGAAACCGCTGAGAAACAAAGATTAAAACCTTTCTTAATTGATGAAACCTGTACGTTTTGGCCAAAAGGCTAGCACGAAAAAGACTCGGGTGCCTCTCTCTTAAGAGTGTAATAATTGTAATATATTAACAGTGTGATGAACTAAATCTTTCGTCATGAAGAGTAGCTTGAAGCAGCGACACTCCTAAGTGCTTCACAGCAAGTGGGACTCCTGGCCGTTCGTGGGCTTGCTGACGCTCTGGGTCTTAAGATATACTTGTTATGAAGAGACTTTGGGATGCACCGTTGGCTGTATTGTTATTATTAATTTAAAAAATGAGACTTTCCAAATGTCGGTCACGGTTCGCGTGATAATGTGTGAAATGTACATGGCCCTCAGAGTTCAAGAACTCCGGCAATAACCCGCGGAAGGTGGAATTATTTTACACACATCATATCATACAGTATCGTTTCTGATGAACACACCTCTACGATTCTGCGCATATTAGCAAATGATAAGAGGTGTTTCACTTACCTCGTCTGGAAAAATTCGAGTCAAGTCATACATAGTAGCTATGGTAACTCCGGCCTGATGTTTTGTCGGTAAACATGCCATGATATCCTTCACAGTTACAGCGCCCTTCTTGGTGGGTGGTGGTTGACGCATCAGAGCAGGTGTATTTGGCGGGAATCCGAAAACATCCATCTGGGAGAAGTTGACTGCAGCGTGCTGACATGAGCAAGTAAAGATGACAATGGTCAACAGATGGGTGAGTTGTTCCTTGGTTGTGACTGAAGAAGGAAACCCATGATCTGCATCACCATCTCTGACTGGGTAGCCATTTTCATGGAGATCACTTATCCATGACTGAAGCTCAGTGTCCTACAACAGAAGAAGGACTAACACAGTCAGTTGAAAGTTACACTTGAAACAGCTTTTAAGCGTTGTTATGAAGCAATCGAGAGGGAACTGGATTACATAACTATCGCAAGAGTTTGCAATGAAAGGCCACTGAGATGGGACAGTGAGATGAGCTTCTGTGATGTGCCCTCAGGCTAGGCCCTGAAGATTGGCCGCTGAGATATACAGGCCGCCCCTGATGGGCTTCTAGGATGGAATCCTAAGATGGGCTTTTAAGATGGGTTTCTGGCATGGAACTCTGAGACGGTCTCCTAAGATCAACAGTTGTTGAGCTCCAGCTTAGGAGTTCTTTGGCTCATGCACTCCTGCTGAACGTTGACCGCAACTGTTTTTAATTTCTCTCTTTCACAAGTATGTAAATAGGATCCATCGAGGGGATGGCAGCAGTACTCCCCCGCTATAAAAAGATGGTAAACAACAGCTGAGTCAGGCTTCTGGTTAACACTGAGTATCGTACGTTTTTGTTCCATGCAAGTCAGAGTCATCTCGGTGTGAGGAGACAGGAGCAGGAGCCCAACTGCTCTTGACGATCATGCCAATACTCAACCCACTTACTACGCCGACTTAACCTGGACCACATTGATGACAATTTCAATGTCTATTTACCTTGACAACACAATCGTCGGAGTGATAGTAGACATTCAAGACGCTTGAAACATATTCACTGATGGCTTGCCAAAGAAGCAAAGAATCGTCACGGTAGTAAAAATTAGGCAGCTTCTCAGCATCAAAGACTCCTCTGTCCTTCAACACTGAAGGCAGGTCGTACGACGTCCAACTCATTTCCTTATAGTACTTTTGCATTAAGGTTACTTGACCTATAAAATAACATTTTGTGATATACCTCTTACGTGAGAAAAAAGAACTTTGTCTATAACGATTTCAAGGCGTTTAGTTACTCTGATGGTCACTTACCTTCACCGCCCAAACTTAAATTGTTGTCCGCTACGTCCCCCGATGGAATCAGACGGACCCTTCTCAGTGTGTTAATTGCTAGGACTCCACGAATGTGCGGTGCCAGCAATTTCCACAGGGGATGGAGAGAAGGAAGTTGCCTCCATGTTGCAAGTGCTATAGGCTCCATGAACAGATGAGTGCGAAGAAGATGGGTGATCATCTAAATCATAGAAAATCATGCAACATTAGGAAAACCAAAAAAGCAAAGAAAATGTTACAGAAAGCGTTTCGATGAAAGAACGACCAAAAGAGGGCCGCTCACGGCTTCTTTGCGAGCAAGTTTCCTTTCCCCGGTCATGTTCAGGGAGTTAGACCAGTGACGTCTCAGCTGTTTCGTTTACTTAGTTGGTGTTTTGCCTTAAAGAGTGCAGTCCTACCTGATGCCATTGAGTATCAGCATTTCGAAGCCACATTTTGGCGAAGATCCAGTCCAACTCGCTGTCATTTGGCGTCCATATTGGATTGGTCTCACATGGCACCTGATGGAACTGAATGGCTATGGGTACCAGATCACCCGTGCTCCTGATGTAGAAGAGGCCCATAGCTGCGCATGTGTGACGTCTCTCGAGTTGTTCATTATTTTGACCGTAATGAGAAATGTCTTTCAGAAGTTTGTAATCCACCATATAAATACGACCATCCTTAGACAATTCAACAGTAAAGAAAGATACAAACGTAAACTTATTGATCCGGTTATTTGGGTGTGAACGCACGGAACGTTTTAGAATCGTACAGTTCCATGACCTAGCTCATGTTAAATAGTAATAATAGCCTTTATCGTCAACAATGTCCTGTGTAACTGGGAAGTTGGTCGGCAGCTCAGTGCATCGTTTGCAAGGAAAGGAAGTGATTTTTTAAAAAAAATAACACCTCAGCTCTTTGTTTCTTTTGAATTTGTTTGTTCTTTGCTTGAGGTCAATCATATCTGAGGAAATTTTAATTATTCTAATTACAGTTTCTAGAAAGAAGGACAATCAGCAAAACCTGTGCTGCTGTTTCAAGAATGTCTCCCTCGTCCAACAGATTTCCAACAATCCCCTGCGTAACTGGGAAGTTGGTCGGCAACGCAGTGCATCGTTTGATGATATCAGGGTTACACCCGTTCATAAACTGCGAGCCGTAGAAACGGTCATCCTGCCAGCGGTCTGCTGCTGGCGGGACATCGCCCACAAAGGAAACAAATGCCTGAAAAAAGGGTTGAAATAGGATATCAAGGTTATAGTGAAACTACTTTGAAGACAAACAAAGCAGCTTTTTTGCCGATAGATATTCGAAATGCGCTCTACGGCAGAAATTCATTTTACTCACCTTACGATAATCATCAAAGTCATTCCAAGAATCAAAGATGTTTAGCAGTTTAATCAGGCCGAGATTGATTAGAGCTTTATTGGTTGCTTTGTGCAAGTCATCGGCAGCTTCTTCGGTGAATTGCACATCTTTAGGGAGGGTTTTAGGTGACTCCAATTTAATGAAGCCTGGCAGGTCAATAAAGGCAGGGTCGTCCCCCCATTGGTAGATCTTCTGCCTTTGCTTGATCTCTAACTGACGCTGACTTTTTACAACGTCATGCTGATCGTCGGTGACAAGTTTGGCTGAAAGTCAATTAAAAATGCTAAGTGTGCTAAGTGGAGTATAAACCACAAATAATATTTGTATAGTAATGAGTGCAAGTTGGGATACATCAGCTCAAGTGAATTTTTCAAGGATTGAGAATAAATTGCGCTAGCCATGGGCGAGTGCAATTTTTTGTTGATACAAAATTACACTCAAAAGCATGTGATTACTTGTAAATAATATACATGCAAAATTTAATTTCAAATTTCTGCAATAAATTTCAACTTTCTGCTCTTTTTGGAATTAATTGGCGTGCTCTCAGCCAATCAGCACGTTAAAAGTTTTGCATGTATTTTATTACAACAGAGATTGCGCGATGCAAGAACCCCTTCCTCCATTTTGGAATCGCACGACGTAGTCGCTTTAAATACCTTTCCCTTCAAAAACAACTGCTTCACTCTGTATCCAACGAAAACAAGGAAACTCGTAAAGTTTTGTTGGATTCTGGCTACAGGTGATGAAGACTGAATCCACAAACCAGTCGCTGTTCAGTCCAAACTGGTCATTGTCGAGTTTTATCAACAGCAGGTCACCTACATCTTCTGCATCTAATATGTAGGTGTCTTCTTGTCCAGATTCAAAGTCATTGTGAAGCCATTTGTCAAGTAAAAGAGGCTTTGTTCTACCAGCTGTTCCTAAAAAAAATTATAGTCATGATGTAATTTTATTCAAAATCGACCTTGCAATAACACGAAACAAAAGAGGACCGATGAATCTCCAAATGCTTTGCTCAAAATATGCTTTTATATACAGATCTCCTAGCGTGTTTAATGTAGAGTTTATAATAACCTCCAAATGAAGTGAAATCATGTAACTTCTAATAGTGCTGTCTTATTAAGCTTTGTAAGTAAACCAGATGACATCTCACCAGTGATCGTGAGAGTTACTTTGGCGTTGGTTCCAGCTAACTTGCGGGTTCCAGTCCGTACTGAAATGCAGTATATAGATTGATCCTGAAATGTTTTGCAGGTACCCTGAAGTGAGGTTCTCTCCTGTAAGAAAGCATATGCCTTTGAGCTCAGGATTGCAAGGGAGCTATAGTCATAGATTGTCTTGGCCTCTGGAATCGCAATGCTCAAGGGAATGTTTTGAACTGAAAAACGTGTGTCTCTTAATACGTCACAAGATAGCAGTGACGTTAGAGTAATTTCAGCCAGGTCCAGCCAGGCATGATTGGCCTCATCCCAGGTTCTTGCAGCGTGAAGGATAAGGTGAGAATCGTCAGTTCTCTTTTCGTGTAGTTGTATTTGAAGTTTGTATTTTATACTTTGGTTCAGTAAGCGTTCCTGGAACTCATCGGACAAGAAGCTTTGCGTTCGATGGTCATTCGCCCATCGCGAATATTCCCTGACAGAATAAAAACGGAGAAACAAAATAACCTTAACAAAAACATCTAATCATTCTGAACATTACTGTGCTATGGCAGTGTTTCTTTTACGATACACCTTAGTGTGGTTTTAACCTTTTCATCTATAGCTTAAGCCATATATTGTGAGGATTTACCATTCTACTGAATAGTATTGCACCGTTTCACCTTTAAAAAGTGGCTCTTAGTATTTTATCTGTGGATAAAACAGTGCAGTTCGAATAATACATTTCACGATTCTTTTCAAAAGCATCTGTCCAGTTTAATGTGAATACTGAGATCAAAATCTCAGGATTCGGACGTTGGTCAATTCGGGAGCTTTCTGAGCTTGTGTTAGCGTTGAGCAGTCTTAGTGACTCACCAGGGTTTCCGTTGGTCAGATTCTGACATCAAACCACTTTCTGGTCTCTCATCAGCAGGAATAAGACGGAATTTGGCGTAACGCGGCACTCCGTCCTCCGCTTTATAATCAAACACCATCCATGAGTAGTAACGTTGATCAGTAAACGAGTCTGGAGCACGCCGAAATGCAGATACTACCAAGTGAAAACTGCAAAAGAGTTAGCTGCAAACAAAAGACCGAAACTAGCTACGGAATGCCTACGCGATCGGCGTTGGATCCTGCAGTTGATATATAACTGAGTACTGATCTGAGGAGTAGTGTTACCTACTTCAGATTGGATGCTAGTTTATCGCAAAGTTACCCCAACACTAATTTTTGTACCTATTTACAAACTAGACAGCAAAACAACACCTCTGCAATTATCATCAAAGTGCTCCATTATCACCCTCCAAGTGGACTGGTACCAAGAGGCATTTTACGTCACCGTTCTCAAAGGTCCTTGTTTTCACCCTGTCGTTTCCATCAACGTTTGAAGGTGTTTTAGTGTGGGTTGAGGGCGCACAAACAGAAACGAATTAGCTTGGATTGGACATCAGCTACATATGTCATCTAAAGTTCATATTTAGCTCGCCATTCCAACATCAAATTGGTGCAGGAGTCACTGCCACCAAAATAAATATAATGCAAGTTACGGGTGCAAGGAAGATTTCAGTTGGTCATACAAATTCAAGAAGCGTTTAATGTACTTACTGCCAAGGGTTATCAAAACAGAACTTCTCAAGCGCTTCCGACCCTCCAGCTAGAGCTATAAGCAACTTGTCAAAACTAACGATGTTCCAAAAAGCTGCCGCTTCGCCTGTGTGCATCATCAGGTCAAACGGGGACTCAAAGTTAGTGTCGGAAAACTTCAAAGACACCACACGTATATCTAATTGCGCGTCATCCGGCCTGACAAGGTTGCTGTGGTGGAGGCGGACTGGAAATACTCGACCAGGGACGAAAAAGTCGTGCTCAGGGAGGAGAGGGTTGAAAAGGAAGGTAACGCTTCCGGCAGCCCCGACACTTACTGGGTGGTTTCCATGTCTTTGAGAGACAAGTGTGCGAAGAGCAAACTTTGTTTGGTATTTCTTGGCGTATAGGGTCAACTGTGGCGCGCTGAACAGGCCGGCTTTGGGCGGAGGCTGCAACATACAAACCAGAACATGAGCCACCTCTGTTTAGAGGTGAATTCTGTCGATCTTTTTTTTTTCTTTTTCACTGTTCTACACCTTTTCTAAGTAAGCATCTGCGGAGTTTAAAGCGGCACTGTGTTATCTTTATTGATACATGGGTTTTTCTTTGCCCCTAAACGCATTTTTTTTAATGTTTAAACACTAGACCGCATTTAGAATCGAAGTTAAAGTAAGCGTGCTCAAAGAACCTTCAGAGGTTAGTTATAATTATACTCATTCGGCGGTTTCTCTTAATTTAGACCGTCCTTTAGGATTTTATCAGTGTATGATTTAATTTCATTACTCGGCTGAATTGATAATAAAATTTTAGCCAATCATCATTACTTGCATAACGGAGGTTGGGAATCACTTTTTCACTTACCTCGTCGGCTTCATTCATCTTTTTAAAGAAAGTTTCCTCGCTCATCTTTTCTTTAAAAAGCTCGAAACCCAAATTTTGCCCTGCGCAAAAAAAAGGAAAAAAGAGGCGCAAACAACACAGAGTTCACTTAGGAACATTAGCAGTCTATTCAAGGATTTCAAAAAGGAAAAATTAAGTGGCAAAAGAGTCGTCTTTTTCATATAATAACTATTATAATTATAATCATCATCACCATTTGCATTACTATTACTAATACATGTGTAACACCTATTCCTTGTACAATTAATAATAATTTTTACTAGATCGGTTCTCATGATCATTATCATTCCCTATATTGTCATTGGCATCGTTACGACTACCAAAATTTCTTTCTGCCAGGTATTCTAAGACTTACATGACCCATGTGGCAGAGCGGCTTGGGAAGGCTGTACAGTATTCAGTGCTCTGCCGTTTATCATCTTGTTTCTCTTCTTGGAAGGTATGATCCCCATTTTCAATTTACAATCTGAAAAGCGTGGGTCAGTCAGTGAGTGAGTGAAGTCGAGTCCAACAACGAGCTTTAGTTGTAGGGTATCTAGGACTATTTTCACTATAGTATTTGGTATTTTGATCAGATATGCCCTATCCACCTTTGTCCGAGCTGGTTTGTAGTACAAGAACCCCATTACCCAGAGAGAACAACTATTCCAGATCTCTGAGTGAGCATTTTAATTATTGACAGTCCTAGTTCCTTTTAGATGGAAAGTTGTCGCTTAAACCAGTGGTTCTTTCGTTTTTGTATCATCAGTTCAGTTTTCTCCGGCCGTCTTGTTATTTCAGTCTCGCCAACGAACCTTTGTAGCAGCAATTTTCTTACGTGTTTTGTTACCGCAAGGTCTCGAAACTGGCAATCCCTCTTTGTAAGTTTTCCAATCAATGGCCTTTCATTGCCCTCTCTGTTGTGAAACTGTTAATTATTAGCGACGTTCCCGTTCAATCGGGAGGGTTATTACACTGTGTAAAGAATCTGTCTTTATGCGACAAATTTCGATAAACTAACAGCTATCTAATTGATGGAATGGCAGGTTAATGAAGTCTTGATAAGGAGCAAACTGTAATTTGGAGGGCAAAGGAAAGGTCTTTCAACATTTGCCGGTGAGACCCGAAATACTCTTTCACCTGCATTGTAAGATTTACGCGCATGTGTTTCCTATGACCTTCTTTGAACCGGCATAATCTAATTATATTGTTTTGTCACATCTATCTATGTAGGCCATAAATAACGTACAAACAGTGGAATAAATGTAAGATATGGAGCTTTTAATCAGGTAGAAATGTGAAGTAAGGATGTCAATCCCAAAGGACGTTATTGACTATCATGTAACGACGTGGCTTATACTAAACAGTTTTCACATACCGTGATACTGAATATGTATAGCTTGAACAACAACGTCATCAATGTAGTGTAGCATCAATATGTTCCTTTAGGTAACACTGAGACGGTAAGTAATTACAAACTTGCAACAAGGCACCAAAAGAAACTATTAACGATGATAGGAAAGAGCTACCAAACTTTGTTTGTCGCAGATGAGTCAGCAAAGGTCACAAAGCAATTTGAGTACAAAGTTAGTGTCACCAAAGGAAAATATGTTAGGGCAATACAATAGTAGGAAGGAGAAAGAATCCGGCTTTCGTGTTAGACATAGTATGTAGGCTGAATGAGAAAAATGACTATTATCCAGCTGATCTAATTAACGGATGGATATGTTGTGGTTCAATTTTTTCTTGGTTTAAAATTTATTTACTTTTGTTCTCTGTTTTTTTTGGTATGGTATGTAATGAGTTTGAAACAAAGGAAAATAAAATTTATACCAAGGATAAAACTTAACCACGAAAGGAGCAGGTTTGCTATGCTTTTTCTTCTCTTTCAAAAACAACTACCGCTACCTCGAAAGTGAACTCGCTGTATCGTTATTAACACAAACATTACTGACCTGTTATGTCTAGTGGGGCTTGTGGACATGTACATGTGCGGCAAAGCTGTTCTTGTAGATCACTCCGTATTTCACGTTATAATCCTTTGGTCGGTGAAACACGTCACGGTACACAGCGACGTTAACAAACTTTAAACTTTACTTAGTAACAATAAGATTGAAATAAACATTCGTTTTTCTACGTATAATGTGTTCATTATCGGCTGGAATTTCACGCATCTGCAAACCATGACCGATTTACGTCGCTGTACATGTATGCAAATAACTGCGAGCGTCAAATTGTTTTTGGTTAGTGGACCTTACCTCTGATTGGCATAACTCTCCAAGACTTAAAACAACACGCAACTGGGGAAAAAAAATAAGGTAACCGAGTCCTTGAGTGAAAGCCAAGTTGTCAAACTGCACGGCATTCTTACACTGAGGAAACTTAAAAGCAGTAGCGGCTTTCTACGGAATAACTGGATGGAGCTGATTCCATGGTGCACGGCGCTCGATAGGAAAATACAGTAGTCCAATATAAACAATGCCTTTTGATGATTAGTGAGGTAAAACCATTCAATAGACAGTTTTACCACTACATGAACTCGAACGCGTTTATCACTCAAGAATTTATTATCCTTCTTTAGAGTGCGCTACCGAGTGTTGTTGGCTTATTCATACGGATTCCTCCTGCAAGAAGTTTCTATTTCGCTGGTAAATTGAACGCTCGCTTCAGCGCAGGCGTTTGCGAAGAAAGACTGATGCGCGAACGATGCACGACAATTGAGCTCCAACTCGCTCCAACTTACGGTGCAAACGTCCGCGCAGGAGGCTAAGCCGAGTTTTGGAGATGTACAGTCAGACGACCATCTAAATATGACTGGAGCGGCATATGCTAGGCAGGCTGGGATGGGCTAGCATCCTGTTCATTGAAATGACACAATATGTGACAGTCAAAAAGATAAAAAGTGTTTATTTATGTTCCTTTTCACAAGCAATAAAATGCATTCAAAGCATAAAGTAAGATGCCCCCTAAAAAGGCCATTTTGTCTATTTTAACTGCCATCTTGCTAATTGACGTAAGAAGCCCATTACAGTTGTAAATTTAAAATACACTTCAATCACACTAAGTCAACGGTAAATTCCTTTGTCGCAGTTGACGTCTCATATACACATTGCGGATCACTTCTGACACTCAACTGAATGACTCTACCAGAACTGAAACACTTCCTAAGAAGCTCAGTATTGACTGTACTGTTATGTTTGTATTTAACGTTCTGCGCATGTAAAAAGTACTTTCGTTCTCTTGTAAGTGCTGATTTCTGTGGCAATAGACAAAAGTTACACCCTGAATACATCAACGCTTATCATCTCACACGACTTACTGACAAAGGAGTTCTTACAAGTAGTCAGCCAAGCCCCGTTTAACAATTAACTCAACATCCATTGAAGACACTGAACAGTTTTCGAAAGCCAATAGGCAGTTCAAGGGCCTGCTGCGGAAAAATCTTAAAAACAACTGAACGTTCCTTAACTGTTGAGGAAGTTGAACAAGGTTTCCACGGATGTAAAATAGTAAAGATACCATAATCATGTTAAACCTTGTGTATACGTGAAAAGATGTATAGCGATCGAACTAGTAATTAGAGGATCATAGGTTCGACTCCTGTTGGGAGAACTTAGATTTCCCTTTTCCGAGTTTGGTTCAGTGACGTCAGTCCTGGAAAAAAAAAACATCTGTTGCACGGATGTTGGTCAAGTGTTGAAACAGGCCTGAAATCGTAACCCTTCAAACTTAAGATTTTAAGTCAAAATAAACGCCTGTGAGTGATGCAAAGAGACCCAAAAGTTCGACGCTGAGTTTTTTGCCTTTGGTTTATGCCCTACTTACAACCTAGTCATTTTCCAACCTTAGTTTTGTTGCGTTTAACCTTTGAATGATTATGAAAGGATTAAAACTAGAAAACCATGTTTATTATAAAACACTGGTACTATTTTAAACAAAAACACGCTACTACTTGCAATATTCCCTTCTTTTCCTTCCTTGCTTTTGGCTCACAGCTGAAGGCTGAAACGGGAAGCATTACGTTCCTTGATTAAGTTACTGAATCGCGCAATAAGTTACCGCTGACACCACGCCAAGGCAACATACTCCATGGAATCAATGTAACTATCTTGGCAACTGTGCACCTACCCCTCCCCTAACGAAAACAAGTTATAATAAGTTAAAAACCTTTACTATGATAAGTTAAAAAGTTAGCGTTATTGTTGGTTTAGGAGAGGGGTAGGTGCACAGTTGCCCAGATACTTACATTGATCCAGTTTTTACCACTAGAAGTGCGCTGTTACAGCGACACTTTCGCAATTAACTGACCGTCTTAATTTACCTGGGTTTTTTTTTTGTTTCATTTCGGAGAAACTTCCAAAACTCTTGACTTCAGCCTCACTGGCTTTGCTCTTTACCTTATGTTCAGATGCAAGGCATCTGACTACGCAAAATCCTTTGAGTGTCTCTCCAACCCAGAAAGGAATCATTGCACTCACGATCTAGTCACTTGGATTGCGACGTTTTGACTGCTTACTTCTGGTCTTCTTCAGGCGACAGGGTCGCGATCCACATCCAAATGACTACGTCGTGAGACGAACGAAGAAGTTGATGTAGCAGCTACATCATCCACGATGAATATTAACATACTTAATAACATTGCTCTGATTGCTAAATATCAATTAAATTTGATATTCATGGTGGGAGAGAGGATGACTCACCTGAACGAAGAAATAGCCGCCAAAATCACAACCATTACAGAAACTCGGATTGCAACTGAAAAACAAGCACAAAAGAAAAATTGCTTTTTGCGATGGAAAGCCAACAGAAGCTACCTACTTTCCACACGACGAAGCAGAGCTAGAGAAACATTTCTTGTATCAAGGCGGCCTACACTGTGTGCACGAGCAGCCTTCTAAAGGGCGAAAGTACTTTTATTCATTTCGGTCGCCACAACTTATTAGATATTCAAGAAGTGAGTTGTTATCAGTGCGGCGTTTTTCGCCGGCTCGTTTGCCTTTTCATCTGGCTTCGGTCTTAAAGGATTTCAGTTTGCTTCGGACAAAAGGATGTAGAGCAGGTGTATGGGCGAAGTCACGAATGAGGCAGAGGAGCATAAGGACGGTTGTTTCAAATCGAAATGATCGTTTTTCGAAATTTGCATCTTTGCTTAATCGCGACAATCTCGTGAAGGTGCAGATTTCACAAGTTGCTAACACCCAGGATACTTCTCACGCGATCAACTTTTGTTTGCTCAATTCCAGGTCAATAAGGAATAAATCTAGCGTACTGAAAGACTTTGTTGTTGACAAGGATATTGATCTTCTTGCTTTGACGGAGACGTGGCTCAGACCTGGAAATATTAATTGTGTTGAGATTGGTGATTTATGTCCCACTGATTATGATTTTATCCACATTCCACGGGAATCGAGAGGTGGTGGTGTCGGCTTGCTTTTCAAAGAAAGTATGGATATTAAATGCAAAAATAGTGAGTGGAACACTTCCCTAAGATCAGACTTTTATCATCAGAGGCAGTTTTTAAGGCTAATCTTAAGACTTATCTTTTTAAGCGTGCATTTGATTTGTAGTTTTTACTTTTTATTTGTAGCCTAATTGTATTATATAGCGTATTTAATTCTTAGGATTTTTAACTTTTAGGATTTAGGATTTTAGGTTTTTAAAGAATTAGGATTTTAATTTTAAAGCATTGTAAAGCGCCATGGACAATTAGTGGAAAATGGCGCCATATACATGTATATTTATTTATTTATTTATTTAAAATGGACAATAGAGACAATGATGTTTATTTGATTTATTTGTTATTAGATGTTAACTGTTACTCAAACCACTGTGCTTTCCACCAGCAACTGAAACTAAAAATTCGCCACACGAAAATAATAAAACACCATTGCAGAAAAAGAAAGCGCTACTTGACGAAAAATTTATGCAGCAATATACCAAGAAATCCACATCACCTACTGAGAATGAAAAATTGGTATACGAGAAAAGGAAATCACCATATGAGAACAGCGATTACTTTTTCTTGAGCCAGCGTGTCAGCGGTTGCCTGATCGTCGTGCGGTATACAATATGTGCTACCATACACGGAGTACCTACCAAACGGAGAGTCTGCGGAAAATCCGTGAAATGGAGGACCAGCGAAAGACAGAGGATCTCATAATTTTTTTTTGATTCCCCTAGGAACACTATTGACAGGACTGCAACAGTTTTTTTTATCCGACTTTGTGAGATTACAAATATCTCAGAGAGGGCTTGATGAAAACTCAAGAGCGATTGTGGCTATATTGTTTTCACCTAGCCGATTCCACGCTGGAAGATTTGTTTGGGCTACTTTTTTTGAGACAAGTGAGCGGCATAAAGGAGAACTGTAGTTGTAACCGTTTGTTTAATATTCCTACGCATTGGCATATACCGGTATATACACATTAAATAACGCGACGCGGTACATGACTTAGGGCATATACATATGTACACATCCTGTTGGCTGACGTTACCAAAAAACGTCTTAACCCTGAAATTGCGTGTGTTATATTTCGGGGGCCATACGATTAGCGCTAATTAAAAAAACTGTCGGGCCACTCACTAAAACATAAATACGGGCTGTTGTTAGACGAGGGTAGTCTTGATCTGTTTCTGTTGCTCCCATTTACTGAACTAATTCGCCTCATGTTCATCAATCGCCGAAAAAGAGATGTGTTTTGAGAGGAGGAATTTCCTGTCGAGGAAGAGCAGGCAGGGCCATTGGAACTCCCGTGTGGAACTACTTGCTCTACCGAAAACTCGAGCAGCCTCACCATTAACATTTGCTGGTAACTGACTAGAGTTTTCCATTCGACCTGACTGCTCTATCACGCTCTCTATTTACTGATGACACTGTTGCATTATATATCTCGCGATCCTCCATTTTCAGGATTTTCCCCATCATGAAAATAAGGATACCGAGTATGGTAGCACATATTGTATACAACACAACCATCAGACAACCGCGGAATCGCTGACTCAAGAAGAAGTAATCGCTATTCTGGTGATTTCCTTTTCTCGTATACCGATTATTCATTCTCAGTAGGTGATGTGGATTTCTTGGTATATTGCTGCATCAATTTTTCCTCAAGTAGCGCTTTCTTTTTCTGAATGGTGTTTTATTATTCTCGTATGGCGAATTGTTATTTTCAGTTGCTGATGTCTCATTCTGGTATAGCGATTTCAAATCTCACACATCGTCTACTATTTTTCATGTGACGATGTCTAATTTTCATATAGTAATTTTTCCATCTCATAGATCGGTTACTATTTCTCATTTAGTGATGCCTTTTCTCAAATGAAAACTCAACCCACTTTTGTCATGTTTGGCTTGCCATATGGCTCTCGTGAACCTTTTTCATCTCCATTCATGATTTTCATTTCTGTCTATTTTCCGGCTTTTCATATGCATCCTACCTGAATTGGACTCACAGTACTTATTACAATCCTTTGTCTTCATTTCAAGCTTTAAACCCGCACAGCTGTTTGACTCATCTTTACACGATCGCTCCAGAGTAAACTCTTGACCAGTGGAGGTCTCCGAGTCACTGCAAGCCTTTTCACATTCACCAGATTTGACCTTCCAGACCCCAAATGTCACTCCTATCACGGGAATTACAAAACAACTTACTTTAACGTAAAGGGACACCTCAAAATGAGGTTAAAATAACCACCAACAAATTCCCTGTAAATTCTCCCGTCCCCTGCCCTAAGGGGCGAATGTTTGTTTAGTCATTGCTCACAGTTTGTCTCACTATAATACGCTCTTTCCTTGAAAACGAGCTCAAAATGTTTGAAATCAAACTGCTTGTAAATTTACAATTAAGCGAAATTTCTAAATCCTCGCGAATATTAGCAGAGGGAGATGTTGGCTTTAACCGTGCACAAATCGTCGGAAGTGAAAGGCGCTACTGTCGAGCCACTATAAAATTATTTCCAACCTTATCCTGTTTTAAACCTATAACACACTTGATGTATGGATGCCTAGCATCTGCCTCAAATATCTCAGTCTAGTTAGCATACTGCATCAAAATGAGTAATATTGCATTAATTTCTCGCTATAGTCGGCATATTACAAGAGCAGGCGATACCATTGCAATATTCCAAAGTCCCATTCCTATAGTTTTAAGATCAGACACTGACGCACTAACATCAATCAAGGTTAGCTGAGGGCTGTTTCTATTCTTATGAAGATACTACAAAAATAGGCAAGCATTGCATGCATGTGGCTACTGTATTTATTAAGTTTATTCGGACCCTTTTGCCATACCTATCGCCTTTTCTCGATTTCATTACTTTACATATTCTCTTCTGAGTTAAAAAAAAGTGTACATTGTGATCGGCTAAATACTAGGCACGCGCTGATTGGCTCCTTCACTCACTCAATCACTCGTGTTTCCTTTGACATAGTGGCTCCTGCACAATTTCATATGCAGTAGCCAAAAAAACGATCTTCAAATCCCAGCACCTTTCCGCAAAAAGAAACACCCTACCAATAGTGAGTACACATACACACTAACCTTCGGGTTTAACGTTCCCACTCTCTTCGAGCACTTCGAGATCTGACCCAAGGTCACCGGTGTTCACTTTGGTCAAGAACACGTCTTCCAGAGATGTAGCTGGGTTGCTCCTTCTAAATTTTACGTTGGCCTTCATTCCCACTTTATCCTCGACATCTATAAACACTACGCTGACAATTACCACAGAACCGTAATTTGAATCATTGTACAAGTTTTTTAGCTGCAAGAAAAGTCGAAGAATAATCAGCAGAAACAGCTGTGCTGTTTTCCAAAGGCGCTCTAAATAAAAACATCACATTGTTTATGAATGCAACCTGGACGGCAACTGCTACCAGGCGAAGAATACTATGAGACCTTACCGCCGTCTCTAATGTACTCTTTAGCTTCTTGCCAGTGCCAGTCGAAGTATTCAAAAGACTGTCGTCCCAGGGTTTCTCTAACGTGCAGCTGAATTCAACAAGCGCTGGAAGAAAGAGATAATCGCCCTGGTAAACAGTATGTTTAGAAGTTCCCACTCCATATTAATCAGTTATACTGATCTGTTTTCCCTGACTGCCAGTTTTGCAGGCAGGTGTACAAGTGGATGACATTTGTTTGAATTTGTCTGTAAGTGGAGCTGGTTAGGAAAACGTGACGGTGTATGTAGTGATAACCCTTCAGTAAAATGCACTTTGGAAACCATTCCCGTTTAAAAAATGAAAGAACTTTCCAACTTAACGAGCGGCCCGAACCGGTTGAAATGAATTATTTCCTGGTCTTCAGTGTATTTACAACTGGACTTGATGTGATTTTTAACTCTAATCATCGGTGTACTTGGCAGTTTAGTATTCCTGTGAGGATTTTATCTGGAGTTGATTACTTTAAGCGGAGAGTAAGAGAAGACTTACTTATTTCAGGAGTAGAAGGTGCGCTTGATGAAGCTTGTGTGCCTGCTGTAGTTGGAGTGGGTTCTATTGTAGCTGTATTTGTTTGGGAGATTGTTTGTCCGTCATCTGATGTGGACGCAGTAGTGGTTGCATGTATCATTGTTTGACTACTTGATCCAGTGCTCGGTGAAGCAACTATTAAAGTGGTTGATGGCACACCAGAGCCAGAACCTGTTGATTGCGCCTCTATTGATGAACAGAACACAAGAATTAGCTTGAGAAAAACTATCGTGTAAACGATAGTCCTGAGGAAAAGAAAACCTCCTAAAGAAGGAAGGCGAAAGAACTGGGCTGCGGCAGGAGCTCCCAAGGGTGAGGTAAGACTGGGGCTGAGTTATGGGAGGGGTATTATAGGTTTAACAACTTTCTTAAGTAGCTTAGTTTGAAGAATGTCACTTTTGGAACTTATCAGCTATAGCATGATAACTCAATGGTTATCACGGTCTCAGTTAAAGGTTTCTATAAGCCTGATTACTTGCAATTCAGGTTAACAAACTGCAGTTCCTGTTTGGAATATATTGAAGAGCATTGTGTTCGATGCAACGTCAGTATTGCAGACAAGTCAGCGATTTTATGGACTTGATGAATGCAAATAACGATAAAGGGAATCCCGCCGGAAATTGAAGCGAAACACAACGTTTTCCATAAATCACTTACGACATTAAACTGTGAGATTCAATGACACCACAGAACGTCTATTCCCACATTTCTGCAAATAGACGACTGTCACATTCTTTTTCGCCCTCATCGTTTCAATCACCGATATCGTTTGCAACTGCCGAGAAGATCGGAGGCGATCTAGACGATTGCGAGCGTTAAATCACCCGGATAGAACACAGACGATCCAAGCGATCGCGATCTCCCCAATCGCTTCCGACATTAACGATCGTCTGTGTAATGTTCTCATATAATCGTCCCAATTGTGGGACCACTGTTTGAAGTGACAGCGGCGACTGAGACGATCGGGGCGATGGTATGAGAACCTGAACCTTCAGAGGCTAAGTTCACAGGCGCACAGAACGAGACGAGTGCCATCTAGTTTTTGCTTGACTCGATCTGCAGAACACAGAGCTTTTTTCAAGATGAAACTCTGACCAGGATGAAAGTTTAACGTGGGAATCATATTAAACCTGCTTCGTTTCTCATGAGAAGGCAGTAAACACTAGATTTCATGTCGGTATAGTCAGAGGTCAAACGATGAGTATCAGGCGTCTCAGATTTCCCCTACAAATGAAAACAAACGACAACGCGGATGTTGCCGGTTTATATCGCAAGAAGATGTTAGGAGATCATGAAAGAAAAAAAAGGAAAGAATCCACCGATGATCTAGTCTCTGGCGACAAACTGGCAGTGACCCATGATTTATCGCAGTAAAACGTTCGACACATTACACACAAATAATTTTGCCCGAATCCGTTGCTTTGCTTCAGTGACAGCATGGCTTCTGCCCACTAACTCGATTTCAGAGAAATGTTTTAAAATAAGAAGTGGTAAATTTTAGATTGGTTTGTCTAAGCGCTTCATCAGATTTTTTTAATGATCCCTCAGAGAGGATGGTAAAACACTGAACTAGGTTTACTTACCTACTGCTAACTCCAGAAGCGCCATAAAGAATGTCAAAACGATGAGATGTGACTTAGAAAACACCTTGTTCACAGCTGTCATGATTAAACCGAACCCTGCTTTAACAATCCAAAGAGACGCACCAGAAATCACATTAACGTGCACAAGCTCGCTCTGTTTTGGTTCTTGTTTACGGTTTCTATGTAACTTGACCCTTCACAGACACATGGAAACCGACAGACGGAATAAAGTTAGTTTACATAATGCAATGTTTGGCCGACTTGAAAACATTTACGTAGTATTAGTAAAACCACGAACAAATCTTTTCATCAACTGAAGAATCTGAAAAGGCAGTGTGGTCGGCCGCTTTTTTTAAAAGGCATTTGTGATTACTACTTTAATAACTGCTAATTTAATATTCCATCAATTCTGTGTTTGGTTTTAAATGTCTCGTACTTGGATTTTTACTTTGTTTCAAAAAGCAAAGCTCAGGATTCGTTTTACCTACTAGGAATAATGGTTACCGATTATTTTGTTCGTTGGTAGGTTAAATTCCTCAATGGTTTATAACAAGAAACAAGCTTTTAATACGTACTTGGAAAACATTCAAACAACCCTATTGCTGTTGCATAGAGACAGCACATAATATTGACACGGACTGTCATATGTAAGATAAAAAGCACGGGCGGAATTTGCAAGTAAAATCTGTCATTCGGAGCTTAACTATGAAGCTGTAACTTTGGCCGATAAAGCGCCTTTTAATTGCTCAGCACAGGGTTAGTATGATCTGACAACCGAGTTGGATTCGCTGCGCAGCCCGTCAGTTTGATAGTAACAACGGCTCGCCGGTTCGGCGAAAGAAAGTAATTTTCCATATATAAAATAGCATTATATTAAATATCATTTCCAGCCCAAAAAGGCTGGAAATGATATTTTTCCACCTTCTTTTTTGGCATTTCCATTTTTTGTAGGGGCCTGGGCCCTCCCGGCCCCTCCCCATTCAACGGCACTGTCCTGTCTGGTACCTTCGTCAGAAATGGACCGAGTCTGCCTGGCATTGTGTGGCTCTACTCATATACCTCCTTAAATTTAATTACTTCGAAACATTTCTTGAACAATCGGTTTAAATCTCTAAGTAACATTTTAGTTAATCGTGTTGATTAAGAGGTGGTAATGGCATTACAAGGTCATGAAGACCGGTGGGAAACTCGAGCCAAGAGAGTGATTTCAAATATCATGGGGTGGTTTACCCTGGATTACTTCTTACCATCAGCCTTCAGCTTCTCTAACATAAAACAAGGCCTTGTGCGAAAATACCTAAGCTCTTTAAAACTGAACTAAAAAGGCAATTGGCCTCGATAAGGTCAGCGCTCGCCTTATTAAAGATTCTCCTGATCAATGTCATTACACCATGCCTTACCCTTTTGCTCAATAACTCGCTTTCTTCAGCTGTTTTTCCTGCTATATGGAAATGAGGAAAGGTGGCTCCAATTTTTGAATCTGGTGACCGAACCAGCGTAAATAATTACAGACCAATTACAATCTTACCAGTTTTAAGCAAGATTATCGAGAAAGCTGTGCAGCACCAGCTGTGTACCTTCCTCAAGGAGAACAATCAACTGACCCCTGAACACAAGAAATTGGGTAAATCAAACGAGTTGATTAAGTAAGTTATACCACCGTAAGGTAAAAGGGAGGTGCTGATGTTTCGAGCGTTAGCCCTTCGTCGGAGCGAATGGCGAAGGGCTAACGCTCGAAACGTCAGCACCTCCCTTTTACGTTACGGTGGTATAACTTACTTAATCAACTCGTTTGATTTACCCAATTTCTTGTGTTTCAATTTCCCACCGATGCAGCCTCAGTTTCTTTAGAAACTATCCTCACAATACTTGTGACCCCCGAACAGTTTGGCTTTCGCCCAAACCCTCAACCGAGGTGGCCCTCGCTCATCTGACTGAAAACATCATGGATAATATGGACAACGGCTTTATTACAGGCGCTGTAATCCTTGACCTTAGCAAGGCGTTGGATACGGTTGACCATCAGATTTTACTAAAGAAACTACATTGTTTAGGTCCAAATAATGCAATGAAGTGGTTAGAATCCTAAATCAATCTTTCTGATCGTGAAGAGGTCACCTCAATCGGAATCTGTCTCTCTTCGAGGCCAATCAAAGTCGGGGTACCTAAGGAAGCACACTTGGTCCACTTCTGTTCATGGTAAAGGCGCACACGAGCCACAGGAGGCCCACACGGCCGGAGCTTATCCCGGTTTCAATAGCATGAAGCACCTGGGAGTATTATTACTCCCCCCTGGATGTGATGCTAGTCCATCGCAGGGTCACCCCCAGCATTGTATCGCTGGTAGCCATTTATAAACCTGGGTGGAGAGAGCGGACAGTGTGGAGTAAAGTTTCTTGTCCAAGGAAACAACACAGTGTTCATAATATACGTTAATGAGCCACCTCTGTGTCTCAAGTATTGCAAGATCATTCTCTACGCCGACGATACGTTAATTTATTATTCTGCCAAATAAACTCAGCAAGTAGAGCTCTTTCTAAACAAGGACCTTGAACCTGCTTCGCTTTGGCTACACGGTCAAATCTTCTTATACTCTTAACTGCTCCAAATCAAGATTTCTACTATCTGGGAGTAATCGCCTTAATAATAATAATAATAATAATAATAATAATAATAATAATCGTGAGAAGTTGTAGAAAACACTGCTGAATAGTGCTCAATACACATTTGTGTAGAGCGGTATATAGAATTGGGTTACTAAATGAAAACACACATGATTCCCTGCAGGGAATCATGTGTGTTTTCATTTAGTAACCCAATTCTAATAATAATAATAAATATTTAAAGAGGATATTCCCGTCACGTTATGTGGTTTTCAGGGAAGTCCTCTGACAAAAAACATAACTAAAAAGATAAAAAAGATAACAACTATAAAATATATGAAGAACATCAGGCTACAACTAATTATTAAAAGTCCGATCTAAAAAATATTCATTCAAATGTCTTTTAAAAATGTTTTTTGGCATTGGCTGTCTAATTGAAAGTGGCAAATTTTGCCATTCAATAGTTGCTTGATAGCAAGTTAATCTTCGTCCGCACTCAGTCCTGATTCTACCAAAGCGTGGAAGGTGACCATTTCTTGTGTTGTATCCATGGGTGTTCAATGGCGAATTGAAATTTTCAAAATGTTCTGGAATATTTCCTTTAATGGCGTTCTGTACGAGAAAACAACGATGGATACGACGTCGATCCTCAAGTGGCACCCACGATAATTCTTTCAATGCTTCCTTAGATGAGACTTTCTTACCAAGAACCTTTCTTGCAAACTTATTCTGGAAAGCTTGCAATTGCTCCATTTCAGACTTCAACCCCAGCTGATCGCCCCATAATATATCTCCATAGTCCAAATGGGGTAACACCAAACCATTATAATACGCAATGCGAGACTTCATGTCCAGCATATGGCAAATACGATTGAAGACACAGATACGATGGCCCAGTTTCTTAATGAGATTACGTACATGGGCTTTCCAGTTCCATTTTTCGTCAGTTGTCATTCCAAGATATTTGAAGCTTGTTACACGATCGATGGCCACATTAACATCGGGTTCAAAACAAAAGTCTTTAAAAGATGCTAGTGAGTTTTTACTGCCAATCACCATCAGCTTAGTTTTCTTGACATTTAAAGTCAGTTTGTTGTCATGGTACCTTCTGAAGTCTCTGCCTTTATAATACACACCAGTGTTACAAACTGCATCTTCCACCTTCCAAAACAAATTGGGGAAAACAAAAATTGACATACCAGGCATCAACATAGACACAACGAAAGCTGTCGGGGTTCATAGGAGTGTCAACCTGACCAATTTGAATTGCTCTTTCCAAGTCGTAATAATAATGCGGCACTGTTCAAAATACTTTTGCGATTGCTCAATTTGATCAAGCGTTACAGCGACAGCTGATTGGAATAAAGAATTCAACGACACTTTCAAAAACCACAAGAAATAGCATTAAACTGAACCAAACGCGACCACCTGGGGCATTCTGTTTGGTTTATTGGGCCGTGAGTAAGTCCTATGATTGGTCAGAATCACGTTCAGCTTTGGGTCTAAGACAATGAAGTAATAACCGCTATGAGTACTAATATTCAAACACACAAGTGATACAAATAACACACAAATGATGTCATTTGCTGAGTCACTCAACAACAACTGCACTCCTGAGCATGAGAGATGATATCCGCAAAGCAATGCCTACGGGGAAAGTTACCATTATTAATTATGGTCATGGCAGATTTTAGCAAGGCATTTGACACTATTTGCTAAAGCTCCACAAGTTAGGGTTTAACAAGCCCTCTCTGAAGTGGCTTCTAAGCTACTTATGTGACCGCCGTCAATTCGTACAGATCGACAACAAGACTTGGTCTTGCCAGACAATCGCTTTCGGATTCCCCAAGGATCTATACTGGGACCTATGAATTTTAATCTGTATGTTTCTGACTTAAAAGACGTCATCCCCGCATCTATAAAATGCTCACAGTACGCTGACGATACCGGCGACCCTATACCATCATACCCCAGTGCAAGACTTGGCCAGTGGTTTGTCTTTGATGAATGATGCACTCTCCGAGCTCCACAGCTGGTCCAAGGAATCTAATCTAGCTCTCAATCCAGACAAGACAAAGTCTATGATGTTTTCAACAAGGCAAATGTTCACTTGCCGCAATCTGTCGTCATTTCCACTACTGTTGTCTGCTGGAGGAAAGAATCTCGAAAGAGTCAAGAATACCAAGCTACTTGGCATCCACCTTAATGAGAATCTTCTTTGGGATAAACACGTCAAGAACTAAGCATCATCATGCTATACCACTCTCGCAAGCCTCAGGAAAATCAAACATTTTACTCCCTCCAAACTACGAAAACACCTTGCCGAAAGTCTTATTCTCTCCAGACTAGACTATTGTGAAATAGTCATGTTCCCACTTCCCCAGCATCTCTGAAAGAGACTTCAACGCATTTACTTTGCTGCTGCTAGCTTTGTAACAGGTCAATACGTAAATAATTTTGAATCCTTACATAAGTTAGGTTGGCTACCGGTTCAGGAGCGTCGAGACTGGCATCTACTAAAGATGGTCCATAAAGCTTTCTATAGCCATAATTGGCCTCAAACCTTAAGACTCGAAAGGTGAAACACACGCGACTTCTTAGATCAAATACGAGTACAGTAAACCTGGTGGTTCCGCGTCTTAGTAACACTTTTCAGGACACTGCTGCCGGAGCTTCAATACGCTGCCTTGAGGGACAAAATTGTGTGTGGACAGCAAATCATTTTCAAAACAGGCTTTTACTTTTTTGAAATCTCGTCTATCGTAATTTGCTTTGGTCTTAATTCCAAATGCTTTGTATTATAATTATTAATCGTACATTATTATCATAAATTTGTTAGTTTTTAGCGTAGATTAACTTAGTTTAATGCGGGTGAAGAGCCATTTTATGGATATACCGTAATAAAGCCTTCATTATTAAATAGATTTAGGCAAGCCTAAAAGCGGAGCTCCTCACACAGACCCTCACACATTGAAAATGCTGTCACTAAAGTTATTAAATACGCCTGGTGTACGCAACTACTTAAAGAAGATTCGATAGCTGAAATAAATCGTTAAAAAAAAAAACATCTAGCTCGCGACTCAACGGAAGAACCATTACCTGGTCAGCAAAATTATAATAGTTTTAAAGCAACACCAAAAGCAGCTAGGCAGCTCTTTAACAAATGAAAAATAGACACTCAGCTTTATGCTTATGTCCCTCCAAAAATGCTTGAAAACTTGTAGGAAGAACTCAGCTTTATGTTTATGTCCCTCCAAAAACGCTTGAAAACTTATAGGAAGAAAATGAATAATCCGTTTCTTCAGCAAAACATTGTAGACTGCTGGCTGTAGGTTGTGTAGCCGCGGCAAGCCGCGAAAAGCGCGCGAAAAACAAAGCCTCGTTTCGGTTTAAGACCTAAATATCCCGGATGACTATGGCCGCCATGTTGGGGCAACATCGTCGTCGTCGTCGCTAGGCGCACGCGCCCGCGTGCCATGCCGCTAGCCACGATGACCATGAAAACTCAAACGCATGGTTTTCTCAATTTCTATCCTCGCACGGTAGTTATGGGGCTCCGCTCTGCGGCTATTCGAGCCGCTGTGGAGCTCCGCTATTATTATGGGCAGTATATCAACATCTGAATGCCAGATATAAAGTAAAAAGAACGCCAGGAGCTAGGCGGAAACCCGTGACTAGCCCTGTGTATAAATTTACAATAAAGTCGTGTGATAAAAAAAGAAAATCAATTAAAATTTAAAAATATTAAAAAAAAATAAAATCTTAAAATTTTAATAATCAGAAATGGTCTATGCTTGATCTAGCCATTAGGTTGGTTCGACGGGTGTATGAGCGTCTTAATCTAGCACAAAACCTTAAAAGTTCTGGCAATGTTCAGGCTACTACTTAAGACAGACTTCTGCATCCGTTCTAGAACATCTCTGCTTCGCTTTGCCCCTAGTATTTCCCTCATACTACTACTCAGTCCCTTAGAACATCCACCAAGTACATCCATGATAATCTTGATTTGTGTGATCTTGTAGCCCGGGTACTGCTTCTTAATTTCCTATCGTATTCGGGGCGTACTTGCAGGTTTTCTCCTCGTCCTTCTGTTTTCGGTTCTCAATCTAAGGGCAACTCATTTCCAATATGGCGCGCCTTTCCAGTCAATAGTCAAACAACCTTAATAAACAATACATTCATCACATTTCTGTGCCATATTTTTTATTTCCTTTCTGTATATTTTTTTATTTTGCTTCGTTATTTTTCATTTTGCTGCTATATTTTTATATCCTTTCCTATTAATTTATATATACATGTTAAGCTCATCTCTTTTTTATTTTGTTCTCTTTATTTCATGTGCGTTCTGTATTTTTATATTTATTCCATATATTTTTTTCGTTCCGAGTGGGATTTTTTATTTTCGTTCTAATTAGTATGCAACACGTGAGCACATGAACGCAATGCACTTTTTCATTAGGCCATTTTGGTTTTCGGTCACATGGAGGAAGATCTGTCTACTGCTTGCCGTGCGGCCGGGATGCCTTAGAGATTTTAAGTAATTTGAGACCTGGTTTCACGAGAAACGTTTACCTCGGATAAATTCAACGGCAGTCTCTCTCAGTCAGCCAAATAACGAGGATCATCAGGTGAACAACGAGGAACTTCAGTCGAACGAACGTGCCATTCAATCCTCGACGTCGCCAGCCTCAAGCAGCTCTATTCAAGTTCGGCTTGCCACTCTCTTTCCCACAGTTGGCTCGAACCGAGCTAGTAGGGAAAGTACTAGTAGAAGACCAGCAAGGTCAAAGCAGACCGTTAAGTCGACCAAGGCCGCCAATCGGACTCTTGTTTACAAGGATCTAGTCCTTATTCCCAGTCCCAAGATCAACAAAGTACCTACACATACAATCCGACTTCAGTTAGAAGAGAGAGAACTTGTCTGCCACGAGTTTCCCTTTGACAATTAACAGCTGGGATGCAAATTCCCTCAGTCATGATGACTGGTCTTCCTGCACCTGAGAGTTTAGTGGTAGGACAAGCGAATGAATTTGACACCGTAGCTTCAGTGGAATTTCTTTCCTCATACTTTGTCATGACTCGAAAAACAAAGCGTACTTTTGTCAAAACCGCTTCTATTATTGTCTTGAAATCTTGAAGGACAGAGTCCTCACCTTGCCACACACTGTGCAAAAGCAACTGTAAAGTTAAAACTGCATCTTCCAGGCGCCAGTTAGCTTGTTCAAAGTAATCAACGGAGGCATCTTGTGTGTTCAAATTCTAAATACCAATCAACAGGGTACGAAGAGACTCAGCGAAGTTGTAAAGGCCTCTCTCGTTGTCATCTCTTAAAGTTCCATCCACCATTTTGCTTTTGAAACTGGCGGAAAAGTGCATCGCGGTCATATGATCATGTGTTGCATACTAATTAGAAAGAAAATAAAAAATCCCACTCGGAACGAAAAAAAAAATATATGGAATAAAGATAAGAAATATAGAACGCATATGAAATAAAGGGAACAAAATAAAAAAGAGATGAGCTTAACACGTATATATAAATAAATATAAAATTAATAGGAAGGGATATAAAAAATATAGATGCAAAATGAAAAATAATGAAGGAAAATAAAAAATATACAGAAAGGAAATAAAAAAATATGGCACAGAAATATAACGGATGTATTGTATATTAAGGTTGTTTGAATATTGACTGGAAAGGCTCGCCATACTCCAACATTATTGCTTTTATTATTATTATTATTATTATTAAAGGTTCACACAGCTATTGATAATATAGAAGCTGGTTTCTTCATTGGCTCCGGGTAACAACAAGTTGCCTAGGGAAGCCAAGAAACATCCCTTGTTTTCTTCTTTCTACATCTCCAGCACCTTCCTAAGAATTCTTGCCGACCCCAACAAAGCACATCTCTGGATCAGTCCAACAGAAATGCCCACCTCAATGGCTCTCAAATTGTCATTCAATCTCAGTGGTATTTATCCCAAAGCTCCCACTACCACTGGAATAACCTTTGTCCTCACACCCCACATTTTTCGAACTTCTCTCGCTAGACCTTGGTACTTTTCAACTTTTTCCTCTTCCTTTTCTCTCACCCTACCATCCTCTGGAATTGCCACATCTATAATCTGACAGCTCTTGTCTCTCTTGTCAATGATCACCAAATCCGGTATCCTAGCCACTATTTCATGGTCTGTTCGCACACTGAAGTCCCATAGAAGTTTGTAATCGTCATTTTCAAGCACACTCTCTGGAACATGGTCATACCACCTCTCATTTCGTTCAAACCCACATTTTTATTATTATTATTATTATTATTGTTATTATTATTATTATTATTATTATTATTATTATTATTATTATTATTATATTCATACTTGGGGTGACGCATTTTAAGGTCCGATGTCTGATTGGAACTCCGGTCAACGTCACTTAACTGTAACCATGGCAACTGAGCCAATTGATAGAAATAAAGCAATGGTTTAAATTTATAGGGAATTAACAGTATGAATTTGTTCTCTTTTTGTCCTGTAACGGGATTTTCGGAAAAATTCTTCACTATATTATACTATGAAAATATTTGCAATTTGGTTTTGTAGAAAAATGGATGTACACGGATTGGACAACCAATTAAATACTGAGAAGTAAAGGCCATGGCTGAGGCCTTTTGGATGTGGACTGACATACGGCTCTGAAGAAAATATCAAGCTCCGACCGCTATTTGTTTGAGTAACGTTTCACAATTTGTCATCATAGTGCAGTACATCAGCTGGATATATAAACAAACAATTAACTTCCTTGCCATCTGCAATAGCAAGCTCTACACCATAAAATCTCATCTCTTTGTAATAAAGCAATATTGAGGTTCTATTGTTTACCTAAGTTGATCGCTGTACGAGAAATTTAATAAGCTAAGATGCGAAAACCTATACGTTATAACTGATAAAAGCGGGTTTATTTTTCTGTCAATAAAGAGATGCGTTTTTGTTTTGTTAACGACATATTTTCAACTTAGAAACACCGCGTGTAAAAAGCTCCAGCTCAGAGGGCTGTTCATTTCGAACACGTAAAAGTTTTCATTTTGATTTTGGAGTAAAATTCAGTTTTAGGTGCGTCTAACCATTCTACAAAAAGCTAAGTTTCTCAAAAGGGCTTTAACTAATATAAACTTTAACTGCAGAAATTCGGTTGCAAAATTTTCTGAAAAAAAAAATGGTTACCTGCTTTTATGTGTGGCTTTTTGTGGCATTTGCAACACAACTTTCTGAGCAAACAGGTAAGTGCTGATTCAGTTGTGTTGGTTTTTACCAAGTGAGGAGTGAAAAACTCAATTCCAGCAGCTGCGAACCTCGCGTTTCCTGCCCCTATAGTTGCCGTCAGTTACTCAGCCTTTATTAACCTAGCTTTGACTTGAGTTGTTTCGTGACTTAGAGCTAAAATTACCTTCATAAAGACATAAAATGTATAAAAGTCAAATCACTTTGATTTTTATGTATCTTGAATGAAGTTCGAACTCAAATCAGATGTGGCCGAGTTTTAGCAACTGGTCACCGATTCCAAGACTTGCTTTATGTAGCGCGAACACAATACTGTACTTCCTCCTCAACTGGATGCCGAGCATTTTCGCCCTCGCGGATTAATTACAACTCGCCGCATCGTTAAATTCAGTGATCATGGACATGGAATTTGGTATGACATTCACGGATACGATTTTAAAATTGAAGCAGGGGTGAACTTACATGGCTTTCCAGGAATACTGTCCTTTCCAAAATATACTGTACTTCATAAAGTACTGATTCCTTATTTCGGTGAATTAATAAATCCTCCAAAAAAAATATAAAATTTTCGTAACACGGATATTCTCGCCTCCTTTGATTCGACTGTTAGACATCATCATGTTTGGTATTTCCCGAATGAGCCCTGAATGTGCGTTTTAGGTTTAAGTCCTAAACGTTGTCGTTGAGTCCTGTCGTTTAAGCAGCATGTAATTGCGTTTCTACCATGAAATGAAAGGGCTGCTGTTATGCACTAGTCAATTGAAACCCCCACCCCCGACCCCCGGGGCAGGGCGGGGAATTTAACATTTATGTAGTGTTAAACTTGGCCATTTCCCCCGGTCATCGGGGAAACATTCGTTGTTAAAACCCCCGTCACCATGGCACGGTATTTTTTGGTCGCTTCACAGTAAAAACACAAAACAGATTTTGTCCTTTTTTAGATATTTCCCAAGTAGATTTAATATTCTCAAGTAGATTATAAGTCATGCATAGTTTCTTACTGACATTTTTCAATCAACGTCCACTGTCCAGCAGGGAACTGCGATGTTGTCGCTCTTGCTGTGCTTGAAGAATTATACAAACTTGGACTGCTAGGCTTTTATATGACAAAAGCTGTTGGGATTGCGACTCACATATAGGAACAGAAACAATATAAACGTGTATCATATGAACAACCAAACTTCATTTGTGTTTGTTTACAAATGTCAATAAATCTGATACAGTGACACTGCTTTGGAAGCTTTTTAAGTGGTCCTTCATTTAACGCTAATTTAATTCAAAGTGACCAATAAACAATCAAATTAACCAATATCCAAATAGTAACAATGTCATAGCTACAAGAACATGCATGCACCATAGAGTCTTTGAAAGTATGTAGTGTCCATCTACTCCCTGGAAGGATTATATGGCTTTTTTGCTATTTTGCCATTAAGACTGACACTTGGGACACAACCATGCCCCCTTTGGAGCAACTGTGAGACCCACGCAGGAAAGGTGGAACCACTGGATAGTGCATTCACTGTTGTCACAGGCCAACATCAACCCCAATTCTGCCTGGAATTGCTATTGTGTAATTTGCATTATAAAATAGTTCGAAAATCTACGTAATTCAAATAAATTCTCGATTATAGAACATTAAATTCTCACAGAAGAACAATATATAGACAGGATGGCCCGTTTTAATTAAAGATTCAGAAGAATGAAGCGTGTAAATACCTTTCTCGCACCGTCCGCCATCTTCTTTCACATGGAGGAGAGTCGGAGAGACTAGGACCCAGTCCTCAACATGAAGCGACCAAGCTACCCAGACTTCCGGTGCAGCGTTAAATCCCCGCTAAAATGCCCCGCTTAAAAACGGCAGGTGTTAAATTCCCCGACTCCCGGTGATTTCACGCTGTTAAATACGCGTTAAATCACCGGTATGGCCGCGTTAATTCCCCGCCCTGCCCCGGGGGTCGGGGGGTGGGGGTTTCAATTGACTAGTGCATTACCGAATCCACGCCAAACAAAGTATAGTTGCAAATTTATTCAAAATGTGAAATGTCCGCTGCTCGAGAATTAAGGGTCAGCCATGGTTTGTTAACACTAAGCAGGACAACATGTTCTCTTGTATGCACTAACCCAATATACCAAACTAATGTTGTTTTCTTGGATCGCAGGAATTAATTGCATGTAAAACTGATGGCAATTAACAGAGGTCCGTATGACAATAACCTAAGTCAACTTTAATCAATCTTAAAAAAAACAACAGTTTTCCTTGAAGTGAATTTAAACAATGATGGAAATAAAAAGTTCTTGAAATTTCATTAGGCAAGCAATATCTTAATAAAATACGGTGAAATAACCTTTGGTGCAGGAAATGTTCCCTGGCACTATAGAGGGCTAAGCATGTATGTCTCTGGCAGTACCCGAACAAAGGGTCCTCTTCCTTTTGCCCGTGCCAATGTTCCCTGCTCGTATACCTAGGGGGCTTCAGGGAATGTGCGTCTCTGTCAGTACACACACACAGGCTCCTCTTCCTCGTGCCAGTGCCGATCCATTTATTTTACCCGTGTTAACAATGAATAATCATTTGTCAAATGTGCTCCGAGAACAATGGCGGTTAAACGTGTGCTCCGAGGCTCCGTATCTCTCTTGTTAATATACGCGATTCTGAGGGATTTGTCAAACCCATGTTTTGGTCTTCAGCCAAATAGCGACTACACGAGTACTGACTTGGCAGTTGGGCAGGAAGTTAATGCTTTTTCACCTCCCAAATTTTCGCTGAAGAAATCGTATCTTCGAAACAAACGCCATTTTGGTCTCTCCCGCGATGCTTCGGTCCTGCTTGTCAATCTATCAAGAGATGTCCTTCTCGTCACTCTCCTACTGCAATGCAATGATGTCTCACTAAACCCTGGTCCACCAGTGAAACTATCTGTGGAAAATTTTACCCGCTCTAGAGGCTTCAAGGTAGCCCATTTAAATGTGAGAAGTTTAATACCTAAATTGGATTCTTTAAAGATACTATTGGAGAACAAGCCTTTCGATGTGTTTACTGTATCAGAAACTTGGCTTAAACCGTCTACTTTGGACAACGAAATACACCTTTCTGGCTACTCTTGCGTACGATCTGATAGATTAGGAAGAGTTGGCGGTGGATGCATGGCGTATATTCGGGATGGGATTCCTTATCGCCCAAGACCTGATCTCGGTACTTCTTCTACCGAGTCATGTGTTATCGAAATATCTCGGCCTAAATGTAAAAAGCTACTGATCTGGACTATCTATCGCGCGCCTGACCTGAATATGGAGTCATTTATTCAAGATCTGGATACTTCGTTATCTGTATTACCTGAAAACATTGAGTTGATTTTACTTGGTGACTTTAATGTTAATTTCACAGATTCGAACTTGAATAATGATAAAGTCATGAAACGTAAATTGATTCAGGTAACAAATTCTCACGAACTTGACCAGCTTATCAACAGTCCGACACGGATTACAGAAAGATCATCTACTTTGATTGATCTATTGTTTTCGAATACAATGCATCGAGTGACTGATCACGGAGTTATTCATTCATCAATAAGTGATCATTCCATGATATTCTGCGTCGTTAAGTCAGGTGTCACAAAAGCACCAGGGAAAATTATTGAATATCGTTCTTTTAAAAATTATTCCAAAGAAGATTTTGTAAATGACTTGACCAGGGTCTCTGGCTGAGGTTGAAGGGTCTCTGGCTGAGGTTGACAATTACAGGCCTATCTCAATTCTCCCTACTTTGTCAAAGATCTTGGAAAGGATAGTCTATAAGCAGCTGATGGCTCATTTAGAGCGTCATAATCTACTTTTTGAGTACCAATTTGGTTTCCGTCCGAACCGCTCAACGGAACTAGCTGTTACTTACTTCACTGATCTCATCAGAAAGGAGGCCGATAGTGGAAAGGCGACAGGAGCAGTTTTTATTGACTTATCAATAAAGGGCAACAAAAGGGGCAACTTAGCAGTTGCCCTTTTGTTTAGCTACCTATCATCCAGGTATCAGCGAGTAAAGCTGGGCGACACCTTTTCAGACTGGACAGGCGTGGCTGCGGGGGTGCCACAGGGATCTATTCTTGGACCACTATTATTTAACATTTTTATGAATGATTTAATCTTTGCTATCGAAAGGTGCAAGTTTATGAATTACGCAGACGATACAAAGATTCACACCGCGGATCCAAACCCACAAGTTGTCGAGGAGGACATTAATAGAGACCTAGCAAACACGCTGCACTGGTTCCAGCAAAATGGGATGAAGGCGAATCCTGAAAAGTACCAGGCTCTCGTGCTGGGAAAAAGTGATTATGATATAAACATTAAATGTGTGGATAATCTGATTCCCATTTCTAAAGATATCAAATTATTAGGTGTTACATTAGATAACAGGCTCAAGTTTGATGCCCACATCGCGGATATTTGTCGTAAAGTAGGAGGACAAGTGAATGCCCTGAATAGGCTAAAAAATACTTTACCTTGTAAGACCAAAGAAGCACTCTACCGCGCCTTTATTTTGCCTTATTTTACTTATTGCAGCCAAGTCTGGCACCATTGCGGGACCAGGAACGCTAACAAGCTAGAAAAAGTAAACGAGCGCGCGCTGAGATTAATTTATAAAGATAATTTTACATCTTATCAGACTTTGTTAAAGTGGATAGGTCTAAACAACACTTTGGAAACCCGCAGGATCCAGGACATGCTAGTTACCGTTAATAGTTGTTTTCAGGGTAGAGTGCCGGCAACTATTAATCGTCTTATTAATATCAGAAGGAGTAGCTATAATCTGCGGGGTGTAAATGTTTTGTCTCTACCTAAGGTGAATAGCACCAAATACGGCCTTAAGCGTTTTAGTTATTACGCCGCGAAACACTGGAATGCACTTCCTGAGAGTATACGAAACTTAGCTGGAACTAAGGATTTTATCTGCAAGGTTCGCGGTTTAACGTTTTAAATAGTAGTAGTAGTATTTTTATAGTAGTTAGCATTTTTATAGTTTAATCTTAGTAATCTATATTTTAATATCGTGGAATATCTGGAAACTAGCTATATAGCTAAGTATATTTGCACGTTAATAAAGTATCCTATCCATCCTATCCTTATCAAAGGCATTCGATACCATTAGTCATTGCATTTTATTGAGTAAACTGTCCCGTTTTGGTGTATATGATATGGAACTTCAGTGGTTTACTGATTATTTATTCCATCGTAAGCAGATCGTTCAATTTCACGGTGTGCTTTCTGAACCAAATCCAATTAACACTGGAGTTCCTCAAGGGAGTATTCTTGGGCCCCTCCTTTTTCTCATCTTCTTTAATGATGTGCATAGTCCGCTTCGTCATTGTAAGATTATCACTTACGCTGACGATACGGTGATTTTTACATCCTCAAGTGATATTGATGCGATACAAAGCAGTCTTTCACAGGACTTAGATAATCTATCTAACTGGTTTCGTGATAATGAACTTATTTTTAATCTAAAGAAAGGAAAATCTGAGGTGATGCTGTTTGGTACCGGTAAGCGGTTGAACCTGTTTCAAGGCTGTCAAGTCAAGCTCTCAGTCAACGGTTTTCCCATCAACATCACTACATGTTATAAGTACCTCGGCGTGCATCTGGACCCGACACTTAATTTTGAAACTCATTTTCAAAAAATTTACAAGAAGGCAGCAGGAAGAGTGAACCTCTTACGGCGCATCCGTTCCAGTATTGATACTTTCACTGCCCAACGAATTTACCAATCGATGATTATGCCAATATTTACGTATTGCGGCTATACTAGTCTTGGATGGTCAGAGTCCCGCAAACGCATGATCCGCTCCATTGAGACCCGAAGCCTTGAAATTATTTCTCCAAAATGCAGTTCGCAGAACTGTGATCTTCGAATTCTAACTGTTGATAACTTTTTACAAAAGAGAGCGTGCTGCTTTGTATTTGACTGCCTTAATGGAACTGCATGCTTTCCATTTAAAGACTATTTTCACCGATTACATCATAACGCTTTAAACACCCGCAACAATGGGAAAACTGCAAAACTACCAAAAGTCAGACTGGATTTTGCGCGCCGTAGCTTTTATTTTTTAGGTGCCTCGATTTTTAATTTATTGCCTTTAAGTTTAAGAAACATTAATTCTAGAGTCTTATTTAGGAAAGCCTTAGACGATTATTACTTGTAAATTCTATTCTATTTTCAACGGTTTTTAATATGTATCTTATTTTATATATCTTAATATTTTTAATTCTTAGCAGGACCCCGTTGATAACAGTACTATGTACTGAAGGGTTATCCTGAGAAAATATTCGATTATTATTATTATTATTAAGGATGTTGACTGGGAATCTGTTGCAAACAAGGAAGATGTCGACTCTGCTGTCTCCACATGGAACAAACTGTTTACTAATATTGCTGATAGACATGCCCCTATAAGGAAAACAAGGATACGTGGAGTCCGCTGTCCGTGGATGAACTCGCGGTTATCACAAGCTATGAGTCAACGCGATTATCTCCATAGCAGAGCCATTAAATCTAATTCACCTCACCTCTGGTCACGTTACAAGAAGCTCAAGAACTATGTAAACAAGGGAATACAAAAGTGCAAAGCGGAGTACTACTCAAACCTAATATTCGAAAACAAGGGCAATTCAAGTGCATTGTGGAAAACCTTGAATGAAATCACATCACGTAAACAGAGCTCCCCAATCTCTTGCATCGAAGCCGATGGCGTAGCACATTGTGACAATCCATCTATCGCCAAGATCCTGAATGTTCACTTCTCTACAATTGGTACAAAGCTCGCAATGAAACTGAAATCCTTCATTACCTTACCATCTCCCCCCGCAAGGTCTACTGATTTGCCAAAGTTTGTTTTCAAACCAATTACCGAAGAGTTCGTACGTGGCCAACTTAAACAACTTAAAACTAACAAAGCAATTGGCCTAGATAATATCAGTGCTCGTCTTCTGAAAGACTCGGCTAGCGTAATTAGTAGAAGTCTCACGAATTTGTTTAATCAATCTTTGGTCACTCGTAGCTTCCCTTCCCTATGGAAGTTTGGAAAGGTATCTGCCCTCTTCAAAAAAGGCGATCGCT
The DNA here is from genome assembly GCA_949710005.1 of Ricordea florida. NCBI lineage: Eukaryota > Metazoa > Cnidaria > Anthozoa > Corallimorpharia > Ricordeidae > Ricordea > Ricordea florida. The sequence goes on along the minus strand of OX453286.1, from coordinate 26,971,530 downwards.
GTGACCCAAACAACTACAGGCCAATTACCGTGCTACCTACGTTGAGCAAGATTCTGGAGAAGGCAGTACATAACCAGCTCTACTATTTTCTCAATGAAAACAAGACCTTTACCTCCAAGCAATTCGGTTTTCGACCTAAGCTATCAACTAATACAGCTTTGACACACTTTACAGATAACATCCTTCTGAACATGGACTCTGGTCGTCTTACAGGAGCTGTTTCCTTGGATCTCTCGAAAGCGTTTGACACAGTTGACCACAACCTTTTACTTCATAAGCTTAAATCGGTTGGACTCACAGATGACACTCTAAATTGGTTCCAGTCATATCTCACAAACAGAAAACAAAGGACGTCTGTCGGAGATGCACTCTCTGTTGCTGCGCCAATAACTGTTGGGGTCCCACAAGGAAGTATATTAGGACCGCTTCTTTTTCTTATTTACGTAAATGATTTACCATCATGTCAGCTTGCCAGTGAAATTATTCTTTACGCTGATGACACTGTGATTTATTACTCATCGACTAATCTGTCTGACCTTGAAAGTCAGTTAAATTCAGATTTGGCTACAATTTCCAACTGGTTTTCGAGAAATCTGTTGACCTTAAATATCTCTAAATGTAATTTCGTTGTTTTTGGTAACTCACGGAAGCTTAAACTAGTTAGTGACGTCTCTCTTAAAGTAAATTCCTCTGCTATTGATAGGTCTGACTCGTTTAAGTACTTGGGAGTGGTTATAAACCAAACTATGTCTTGGTCCGAGCACATTGACACTATCAGTACAAAGATCAATCAAAGGATTGGAATGATAAAGAGAATACGACATCTTTTGCCTCTACATGCTAAGCTAACACTATACAATTGCTTAATCATCCCACTGTTTGACTATGGAGATACAGTGTGGGGTGATAAAAATAACGACACACTTATGGGTCAGCTACAACTGAGTTCTTCAAAACAAGGCAGTCAAGGTCCTGCTTAATTTACCACCAAGAAGTTCATCAACTGAGGCACTAGATCGTCTGGGCCTAAAGACCCTCTTAAAGAGACGACACTTCCATCGCTGTGTTATGATGCAAAAATATCTGTTGGGGGAAATTGATTTTGAATTTGACGTTAGACGCAATGGTAGTTTTCATTCTTATCCAACTCGTAGAAGTAATGATTTACACCTTCCTCGCGTGCGTACCAATTGGGGCAAGCAGACTTTTATTTATCAAGTCTCTAAGGACTGGAACAACTTAGACAATGACATTAAAAACTGCAAATCATTGTCCCTTTTTAAAGCAAAGCTTAAATGTTTGTGAATGATGCACTCTCTGATTGTTTAGCTATTTTTAAATTTGTTTGATATTGTGAAAGCATTTTTTAGGTAAATTTGTTTTATTTTTAATTTGCAGGGCCCCACTGAAAACCGCCAAGGCGAGTGGGCTCCCTGGATAAATATCATTATTATTATTATTATTATTATAATAACAGCCTGACGGAGTATCACCTTACCTCTGTTGATATTCTGCTGACTACAAGTATCGCAGGTACAAAAATGAGGGAAAAGATCGTACGAGACTTTCATTGATTTGTGTGGGTTGTTTTTTTACATTACAGTGAGAGAGTTCGAGCTGAATATAACGTTCTCCGATATTCCTTGGAACAAAGATGTCGCAACCAGTTCGAAAGAAGCTCAAACATTTCTTTTCGCCATCTACCAACGTGGCGTTCCAGATGAGGTGAGAGGAAACATATCTAACTTAACACAACTCCCCCTCATTCCCAAAAGTCAAAGTCACTTAGCTGAACATGGCTTACGACTGTGAAACATGCGCACAAAAATGAACCGAGGCTTTTAAACATGATTAACTTGAAATTTAGCCTCGCAGGCAAGTTGGCCTGCTCATGTTTACACACAGGGTGGGGGGGGGGGGTACTCCCAATAAATTTCGGACAGGTGTGTGCCGCGAAGGGCCTCAAACCCTGACCCTATTTAAGGATGAAGCAAACGAAAATTGATATCCTATTTAAGGCCCAAACCCGAAAAATGACACCGTCTTCAAGGGGAAAAACAAAATCTAACAATAGCTTGAACGGGTCAACTTTACTTCGTTTCTGTACGATTACTGGCAGGAGCGAATGTTACTGGAAGTTAGCATCAAGAATAGTATAGTAGACTAGCTGATACAATTTAGGTACCCTGTATCTAAGGATCACAGCGGGACACTATGCCAACATGGGCAAAAACGATATCCTATTTAAGGATCGAGAACCTCAAAAACCATACACTATCCAGCAGCACATGGCTATATAGCCCACATATGGAAGTACCCCCCCCCTCCCCCGTTGTTTACATTACATATGTATATTTTAATATGTTCGAGGGATGAGAGAAGGGAGGGAGGTCTGCTCAATCTGTTAGCCAAAAACAAACATAACTCATCTTCCTTAGTGTTACTTCCTGTTTCCTTCGTTTTTCACCTGTCAGTTCTGACTGAACCGAGTGTTCGTGGAATAGTTACCAAACTCGCTTACTAAGTATTACCTTTGTCTCTAGCTATAGATTACTCTTAACTCATGTATTAGTGAGTTGCAGGGTCAGCAAAAAGGCGTAGAATTCGCCCCTTGGTTCCTTCACAAGGGTTCAAAGGTACAACGCTTTCATTTGTTAGAACAAATGCCAACCAACTCATTAATTTTCCATATGCGCCCCGGCTTAACAAACACGTATTTCAGGAAACCGACTTGTTTAAGTTTTTTGTTGTGTTGAAAACTGAATCAAGCTAAACAAGACTTTTGCCAGCGAACCAGACTTCGATAAAGTGGGACTGTCTCTCGTTGGACCACGCTTTTGAAACGATAAAGGGAAGATGAGGACAACAGCGGTGGTATTAACTTTTAAGGAAGCAACAACGAAATCCAAAGATCCCGAGAGCGTCCTACTGGGTCTTCTTAAGAACAGAAAACTTGGAAGATTAACAATTGATAAGGACACTGTCACAATTAAAGAAAAAGTAAAAGGTGAGAAACCTTGCTCACTGTCAAAATTAAACGCATGAAAGTTGTAAAGCGACATTGAAGGTCTTAAGGTTTGACTGTAGGAGGGACAAGACTATGAGTTAGGAAATGTTGTGGAGGGAAAGAGTTAAAAAGTAAGGACCATCTATGGCAAGAACGTACGTGGCAGTAGAAAAATATTTAAGAAAACACCGGATTACAAAAGTATGGCAAGCCTCAACTTGTTCGAGTCAAGCGGCAGAGTAGCGGTAAATGTAACAGCAAAGTTTGGTCCCACTGACCAAGGTTCTCACGATCCTGAGGTTCTCTTCAGAGTTGAGATCAGTGATGGAAAACTGGGGGAGTTATTGATCGACGAGACGTCTGTGGAAGTCCAGGAAAACATTGACGGTAGATCTGATTCAACCATTATTCTTAAACTGCTTACATCCCCCTTTGCTATAAAATCCTCGAATAGACTGTTTACAGCCCAGTATTTTCTTGTAAACTAGTAAATCGCTGCGTTCGTTTGACCGCCATATTGGAATGTCTAACATACAAAGTCTGGGGAGAGCGGATAACTGTACTCATGGCGTGAGAGGATCATTCAGGGGGTTGATGAAAAAAACTTTCTTGTTGCAGTTTCTTCATGCCGTTACAGTATGAGAATCAAATTTGCAACTTCATCCCTTCAGTTTCTCGACTGTTCCTTCTAGATCTAATTAAGTAATTCTTAAAATCACCATTTCATACTAACCTTATTGAAACCCGATAAAATTGAATCAATAAGTGCTTGCAGGTTATATATTCAGTAACTGGACCACTTCTACAGTGGAATGTAACAAGTGTTGCGGTATCGGTGGTCAAGTGACGCAGAGCAGGGAATGCGTGACTGTCACTCAAGATAATTGTCAGGGAGTTCTACGCAAGAGGGAGAATGGGTGCAGCGAGGCGTGCGAAGACAAGAAGCAATGTTCCGCCGGTAAATCAACGTAAATATTCCTCGCGTCATCTGTCTAATAAATACTTTCCCGTCATTTAAAAAAATACGCATTCTTAAATGTTTGATTAATTTACAGGAATTGTGGGCCAACAAGGGAAACACTTCCTAGTAAATCCGTACTTCACATTCGTTGTTTACTTGGGGTAAGAACTTAGAAGATTCTTGAATCAGTTAAATATGGTGCTTCACTTTTGGCCTTGAAGACTTTGTCTTCTGCCCCTGTCCAGTACCTTCCGTTAACTTCGCCCTTCACCGAAACTTAGCATTGCAGTACACATTGTCGTTCCCCGAGTCTTCCTTCATGTGGTCAGAGGGAACATTAGCTTTAGCAACAAGGATGTGCGGACGGAACAATTTTTCCGTTTGACTTTTTACTTATTAATTGCTTCATTTGCAGGCTTTGTCACTATGTCAGCGGATAACTGCTGCCCAGACGATGAGACAAAGTTTAATGGAAGTGCATGTGTTCGTGTTAGTACTTTCCTTGTTCCGTTTGAAAAGAAAGCATGTAATAAAGTTACGAAATTCAAAAGTCAAGTCTGTTTTCTTACGTTAGTATCGCGTGTGAAGGCGTTCCCCCAATGAAATGCTCTTATTCCAGTGTGTATACTCCTAACAGATGCGCGTTAACCTAATCTACGATCAGACAACCTTTTATGAGGGGCAATAACGTGAAAGTACTTGTCTTCACCTGTTAATGTACCTCTCAACGGATCTGGGGGTATTTTAACAAAAGGAGATGGGTGCTCTCATTCGGACGAGAAAGGTTACTACAAAGCCAAAGCTCTCCATGTAAGAACCACACGAGCTTCATCTTTTTCTCGCGATTCAACAGAAAGCCAAAGCTCATACAATTCAGTACGAAGTGCCTAGAAAGGCGATACATTTATATGATAACCTATAGTGGCGGATCACTGAATTTCACCTGCCATAGTCACAATGCTTGAGTGTGTTATCTTGCTGAGGTCACAAGACAAACTAATGTTGCTGACGCAATTTTCGTCTCAATGAAATAGTTACATACATCGACACCCGTAAGATCTATCCAGTGTCGTGTGCATAAATGTATGATATCCAGCAAATTGCGCAAGATCATTACATACATTGTACCTGAAAGTGGTTGTTTTCATTTATCCAGTCTACCGGTCTGGCTAGAACTTGGTCAATTGTCCACAAACTTACATCAACATTCTTCAAAACCCTTCTATCTAGTGATCGCAGAACCACTTGTTCATCGTACCCTACCCAAGTTGGGGCTTTTCGATCAAACGTCCCTATCCGTACTCCCGCACGGGTTCCTGGTGGGGTCTCCCGCAGATCTTTCAGGGCTCCTCAAGGAAACTGCCAGCCAATAAGGACTCAGATGGCCCGTGCATGCAGTCCCAGGAGAACAAGGTTTTCAAGCGGCATGGCACGCTGCACAGTGCGCCCTCGTGAGGACTATCATGTTCCAGTTCCTCTAGACAAAAGGAAATTTCGTTCGAGGGACCATCATTCGAGTGGCCTTGGCTTTAGTGGTTTTCTTGGTTCGGGGTTTCCTACTGGCGCGACAAGATAGAACAGCACAGTAAACTACTACCAGCACAGAAAACAGCACCACGTACAGAGGAAGGGTGGAAATAACGCTGATAGGTACCGCAGGGATCTGATCCGGATCCGACTCTGCTACATCAAGGTACGGAGCCACGCGCTGTACATGACGAGGAACGATGACAGGTAACTGAGACAAGAAAACCTCAAGTCAAACCACATAACCACAGATCATATAAGCACATATCACCCGTGTAAATGGGTTCACAGCGAACCGACCCCCAATTTGGATCTTTGGAGCGAGCACGGATTCCCGGCAAATGCGCGGGATTACGCAAAAGGAAAATACAAAGACTGTTGGCTGTGGAGTTGATAGGGAATCCGGAATTAAGAAGAGAGACAAGTCAAATAAAAATACTTTTGAGATGTCGGTGTTCAATATAGGGAAGCTGTTTATTAGTTACAAGTATTATGTTTTGGCACTTTAAGTTAGTAACGTGATCTCGATGACATCAATAGCACATCCGAAACTTTAAGCTGCGTACAAAATCAGCAACATCAAAAGAGATTCATTGATGGTTTACCAGCCTTGTGTGTGAACATAATAGAATATACCTGATCTAGATTAATCGGAAGAAGCCATCGTTGTCTATGGAGATTCTCTGGGGCCGTGATATTTAATGGCACTGGTTTGCTCCAATGTTGTTCAGAACAGGTCGGCAAAGGGACTGTTTCAAGAGCCCCAAGCTGAGAGGAGTCCAGTACTTTAGAGTATTTGTGCAAGTGGTTTCCTGAAACAGGTACACAGCAAAATGAATCATCTCACCACCAAATGAAATGAAGTGCAATCTAATCCAATCACTCTCCACCTTCTCTATTACTCGTGCATCTACATTTAGTTGCAGTCTTACAAGTCTTTTAAAAAGTACTAAACAGTACTATACTGTGGTACAGTTTGCTTTACTATACACCATTACCGCTCTATATGGAACTTGCATTTTACCAGTGTGAGTTAACGTGTCTTACCATCCATTCTCTCTGGTAATGACTCAACCGGCTTCGGGGGCCCGCTGTTCAGATCCTTCAGAACAGTAGACAACACTCCTTGCGACGTAAAATCCAGCAGCAGATCAAGAAGCCAAAAGCAATCTGTAGAGGAAACATTCCCTCTAATCATTTAAGTGCACCATGTGATTGGAAGTCGAAACCTTAAGACCAGTGAAAAAGAGAGAGTGACAGCTGTATAGAGGTTAATCAATCAAGGGTCTGTTCAGTTCTTAGAGCGATACCCAAATCAAACCTGCTTTGGTTATATCTACGAGTTGTAAGTTAAAAGAATTATGGCTCAAGCGTAAAAATCACAAAGCTATGATATTAAGTACACACCTTTCTCCATATGTGCATTGTCCAGACAATTGGAGTCACCATACATGACCACCCTCCCACTCATAGGGCCTGGTACCTGGTAAAGTCCCAGGACAGCAACATCCTCGTCTGTCTTAGTCTCCCCCGTCACTACTTCGTTTCCTTGATGATTCAGTTTGTGTTTTATAACGGTCCCGTCAGATGGAAATGACGAGATGCTAGTTCCTGATGAAAACAGTACTGAAAGGACAACCCTCATGTCAATGAGAGACGTTCAAAATCCTCCACTAATTTGTTTTGCTTTAATCAAGCACGACCTTTCAGTAAACAACATCGTTTAATGCACAAACATCACATATTCTTCCTTTAGTGAAGAAACATGAAAAGTGCAATGATGCCGTCTGACGCAGCTTTAGAAAACTTCTGCACAACAATGAATTCTGCCCCTGTTTGGTTTACTGTACAGCGTGGTTCTAACTTTTTCATGTGGATCAAACCATGCACTGTGACCATTCTTTGTAAACCTACTGAACAATACTGTACTGTGGTACTGTTTGTTTTACTATACAGTGTGTTTCTAACTTTTTCATCTGTGGATCAAACCATGCATTGTGACCATTCTTTGTAAAGCTACTGAACAGTACTGTACTGTGGTTCTGTTTGTTTTATACAGTGTGGTGCATCCTCTATTTGTCAAAACTAACATTTCACCCTTCAATTTTCTTTATTTCCAAGCGGTCTTATTATGACTTAATGTACGATATAAATGCAAAAAAAGCACCGTCACATATTCTAAATCTTTTCTGTAGAACTTCTAGCATACACAAATATGCTACCTGGTCATCAACCTCTCAACTGTTTGTTTGTCCCTTCTACACTCTCTCAGTACTCTCCCAGATCCCTCGTCCCTCCCCTCCCTCCCAACAACCCCACTCAGTACCTTTGTTTTCTCCGATGGTAAACTCTCCCTCATACACCTGATCACTGAATGCCATACCCCAGGAAGAAAGTAGGGTATTGAGAGCAGGCACATTTACTCCTCCTGTGTCTGGCATCCACCACTGCCTCGTGTTCTCGTCGTAAAACTTGATCTTTCTCATGACAGGGACGTTAAACCAGTCGGCAACAACCACAACAGACAGACCTTTTTCCTCTACATCTTCTCTCAGTTTTGTGATTTCCTCCGTGAAGTATTCTTCTTCACTGTCCACAAGCAGAAGGGTGCCTGCAAAGACAGTATGTCATGCACTTTATCATTGCGTCTCCTAGTACGCGTGTAGCAGATCGTAAATCTAGCGTTATTAAACGGCAACTTACTGTATTGTGAAGCGTCGAAACATGTGAAGGGAGCTCCAAGGACTTCTACATAATAACCAGCATCTCTGAGGTGCATGTACATGTCTTTGAAGTTGGTATGAATATGGTCACCATTCCTATCAAACAACCAAACTGTCACTTTTAAAGACGTTTTAAGACGAGTTAGTGTTTTTCTAAAATAAGTGAATTTCCTACTACAGTGTATAGATTTCCACCTTCCTGTTTTATGAACTTCAACCAAGGCCACTATAAGCGAAAGCCTATTTAATGCTTTCTGTTTCTGCCTCTTTGGTTCAAAAGAATCTAAATGTTCATGACAACAGGTAATTTTAGGCAACTAAGTACTCCAAAAAAGTTGACAAACGCCTTGACATCAGTTTGCTTAGCGAAAGTTACAACAAAACTGGAACCCCGGATGAATGTACAGTACTAGCAACCTGGCTTTAAACAACAAGTGATCAATAACATCCCAACTATCCCCTCCCTCCTTACCCAACAATGTTGACCATGACTATAACCTCAACACTTACCAATCTAAGGGATCATTTCTCATCTTCAAGTTATCACGAGGGAAGTATCCGGATGGATACCGAAGATTGTGATACTGGTCCCACAGTAATCGTTTTCTAAAAGAAGGATTTAAGATGAAATATTAGTTATCATGAAATGAACTATTAGCTCCGATTACAACACTTAGTAACACATAGTCTTCTGCGACACGGTAATGTCGGTTTTGAACTCTTCCCGGACTTTCGTGAGCGAAGTGTTTCATAATGGCCGCCGCTCAAGGCAGCTGTTAAATCTATTGATTTAACCGTTGTCTTACCTCCGAGGTGGGGTGGGTATTATTTTGACACGAATGGGCAATTTGATGGTTGATCTTCTAGCTTCAGTTTCAGACTCCTGTAAATAAACCACATAAATAGTAACAAAAATAATGGTAATAATAATAATAGTGATAATAATAGTGATAACAATAATAAAAATATTAATGATAATGACAAAAAATGAGTCTTAAAAATAGGAAAAGATAGTGGAGACTCGATTCTTTGAGTTTCGATGTTCCACATCATGGGTGCATAGTACGAAAACGATATTTTACGATTTTTTTTTTTCTTTTTGCATCCGATACAAACAAGGCGTCATGTGACTTACTGGATATAACTGTAGTTTATAATAGAAAGGGAAATGCTGCGAAGGGCACTTTTTGAGCCTTGCACAAGTAGGAACCACTAATATTACCGGTTAGCAAAAAAGGATGGCAATTTTTTTTTCAGACACCAAGGTGAGCATAGACTGAGAAGGCAAGCCTGTTGTTCTTATCAATAAGACGTCGTTATAAAGTAAAAAGAGATCTTTTTAACACGTTAACGGGAACGATGTTTCAATGAGTTTAGATCAGAGTATGAAAAACTACTTTCAAATAAAACTTACAAACCATCATTTCTTGCTGAAGGTATAAAGGTATTTTCTATTTTTTCGGTAGGGTTTGCTTCTTTTTTGTCCCAATTTCAAAGAAAAGGTGAAAATTAATTAACATCAGTATTAATTGCTGTGATTCGAAGAGAAAAATGCGGAAAACAAAATTAAACTCAATTCAACTTAAAACTCTGATTTGGCATGTGTCAAGACAGCTTAAAAGGGGCACTTGAATGAAAATGCCTCGTTTTTGAAAGTCCGAATAATTCCAAATTATATTCGAGGATATGACTCAATTATTATTTTGCTTGGAGACCACTTGCAGTGTGGAGATTTCAGCATCCAAGTCATATTATTTGGACTTTCAAAAAACAGGGCGTTTTCATCGAAGTGTCCCTTTATCAAAGCCGTTCACAACTCAAAAAGAAGATACGTTCATCAAGAGTACAGCATATATATTACAAATTAGGTATAAATTGATGTACAGTCGAACCTCAATTATCCGGACTTTTCGATTATCCGGACTTTTTCTTTGGTCCCGCTTTTTTCATGAATATTAATGACCTTAGATGTTAAAAACTTTAGGAGGTAAAAAAATTTAGAAATTATGTTAAACGCTCCGCTTTCGAAAGATCGAGTGCTCGGAGACAAAGAGAGACAAGAAGCATCATAACCCAAAATGACAACATGTCTACGACGCGAAAGCGATCTGTTCTCTCGATAAAAGATAAAGAAATAAATATTTTACGTTTAGATAAAGGAGAAAAAAGTTTTGACCCTGTTCAAGGTATGCAACTTCGCCGTATGATGGCCTTCGCCATGTGATCTCGTTATAAGACTTTAAAGCAAACTAGTATGTTTCAGTTTTTTAGAAGCGATGAATAGGTTCTCATTTATAAACACTAAACGTGATAGACCTTCACACATGTATTTGCAGTCATTGAAGCAAACTTTTAGAATTAAAAATGTGTTTTCTTTATTTCTTTTGTTTACGTTGTCTCATTAATATTCATATGTACTACATAGCAAATGCCAGCAACTGAAAATAAGATGGCACGAAAAGCATCTTTTACACTTCAAATGCATCAATGTCAATGAGTTTGGGGCACCTACTCGATTAGTTTAATAACTATTTAGGTGTTCCAGACTCTACACCATAACAGCAAATTAACAAACTTACTTTCCCTTCTCCTTTTTTGGTTTAAACAATATTGTAAGTAAGTAAATAAGTAAGTAACGGCTTTATTTAATGAGGGTAGTACATAATAGTACAAAAGTACTAACAAACTTGTAGCCCTCACGAAATACAGATTAAAATTTATAAACACCTAAAATCGACTAAATACGTAATAATACAGACCTAAAAAAGTATATAAAAGCTAATGCATTGCAAATCACGGACAAAAATGTACTAAAAATTTTTGTTCATCTAATAACAACTTTTCAAATTTCCTTCTAAACAAGCTAGCCGATGCCTGCCTTCTTAAATTTAATGATAATATAAACTATTCCAAAGTTGAGCCACTGTAACAGAGAACATTTTGCCACCCTCAGTTTTCCTGTTAACCTTAGGACAAATCAAGTTTAAATTTGCATGTCTGGTATTTCTAGCATGCATTTGGCTATTCAACTTTAACGCTTCAAAAATATATGATGGAACTTCACCATTTACACGTTAATAAGTCAAACTACATTTATTCACTTTAATTTCTTCATAGAAAGGAAGCCATCCCAACTTATTAAAAAGTTCAACTGACGGTGATAGTCTTGAGGAATCTAAAATCACCCTTGCAGCCCTTTTCTGCAGTTGTAATACCCTAGTTTGATTTGCTTTACTACAAATAGACCATGTAATAGATCCATACATCATAACAGGCTTAATAATAGCGTTATAGTATAATTGCCTTTGATTAACTGACAAACAGTTTCTGATCCTCTTTAGTATTCCAATACGTTTCGCAAGCTTTCCACAAATGTAATCAATATGTTCATTAAAACTAAGTTTATCATCGACAACTAAACCAAGTAACTTTGTACTTGAAACTCGCTTGTAAAATCATTATAACTTTATGTACATAATATTCTGTGTAAGTTAAATAAAAATTGACTTGAAAATTGACTTGACTTTGTTAGTTTCTTTACCAAAACACACTTTAACTCAGAACTCAGGATCTGGAAATCAACGGTGGAACTCAAGGTATAAACTGATGCGTTGGATGGCATCTGGCAACAAGTGAGATGATGTAAAGAGCCGTCTTTTGTAGTTCAAATGGATCAATGGGAATGAGTTTGTCAGTCTCTGTATCAAAAGACAGTTTTTAAAATTCAGAACTCAGGTCTAAAAATCATCGATGGAGCTCAAAGTATAAACTGAAGCGTTGGATGCCATCTGGCAACAACAGCGGAGAAGAGGTAAAGGGTCATCATTTTTATTTGAATTGCTTCAATGTCAATGAGCTTGTTGGTCTCGGTATCAAATAATTTTGAGCTGGACATAGTTAGAATGCGGAAAAATCACTTAAACGAGATGCAAAATCGAGATTTTTCATGGCATATAGCACAGGAGATGCAAAATCGAGATTTTTCATGGCGTATAGCACAACTTACCAAAGGTGGCGATACCACCGTCAATGACACGTGTCCTTGAGCAATGCCTTCCCATGATTCAGCCAGTTGAGAGGGAGTGATTACCACCGCCAGATACCCAGACCACGGCCACAGAACAGATGAATATGAAAAACCAACCTATCATTGCAAGTCAACGGTTAAAATAGTTAACAACAGAAGCAGCATTAAAAGTTAACCTTTTGCCCATACTCCGACTATCGGCCAATCGATGACCAATCGATAATCACAAGCTCGAACATTTCCATCCCAGTTTAGTTTGTGTTAACAATGTTAATTTTCTTGCATTATACCCGCATTTCGAGAGATCAATAAAGTTATTCACCATATTTCTCCTGTCAAATCATTTTTTTACCTCCCCAAAAGATATGGTAATCGATGACAATCGACGACAATCGATGGCAATCGATGACAATTGATGACAATCGATGACAATTAAAAAACACACATTTTTTGGCCATCGATTGGTCATCGAATTCCGATATCAATCGATTAATTGTTATCGATTGCCATCGATTGTTATCGATTGTTATCGATTATCGGTTTCATTGATTGATCACGCCGGGAACATGTTGACCATGTGGCTACCCGAAAAAAGAGTTAATTTTACGCCTAGTAGAAGCGTTTATTTTTTCTTTTATTGGCTGAATTTAAAGCGTATGGCCCCTCTCCGCCAGTGCTCAACTTAATTTCATCCTACTTCCTGGGTCCCAGACAGAGAATTAAGTTGTCCGGTGTATGTTCCAACTAGTTAGACGTAAGTATGTATTAGATAGTTTCTAAAGAAACTGGTGCTGCGTCGATGGGGAATTGCAGCACAATAATCATACGAATTGATAAAATAAGTCGTGGGGTATTAACGACCGTTTCCCATTCATTTAACCATTCATCTCGTTTATTCACTTCCATTCACACACTGCTATGGTTCCACCAATAGCATAGCTCCAAACTCTATATAAATTGTATGTAATCCACAATCCTCTCATTCGCTCCGAAAAAGGGCTAACGCTCGAAACGTCAGCACCTCCCTTTTACCTTACGGTGGTATAACTTACTTTATCAATTCGTTTGATTATCCAAATTTATTGTAATTAGACGTAAGGTTGGGAGTTCCACAAGGGTTCCTCCTCGAGCCGTTACTGTTTAAAATCTTCATTAATTACTTGAATTAAACGGTACCGGGCTTATCCTTAAGGTTACACGCTCATGATACAACTGTGTATGCCTCTGATGTCTTGCCCACAATTCTTGGATTTGCAGTGAATGATGGTCATGGGCGTGAATCAGTTGCTAACAACACAAACACACAAGTACTGCCAATTGACCAATGCAAAGACAAATATGACCTGGCCTTGAGCAGCTCTGTCATTGAGACACTATCAAGTATTAAACTTCTTGGAGTTGAACCTGACAGCATGCTGTCTGTCCTTAAGAACACATTTCCAAACAGCTTCATAAGGTACCCGTCAAAAATGTGGCGCTCTCAGGCGAATTTGGCGTTTTGAGCCTAACAATGTAATTTAAAGGCTTTGCAAATCTTTTATCTTGCCACATTTAGAACACCGTTATCCCCTCCCTCTGGGGGTGGGGAGTGGTGAGGCCGATTACAGACCCATTTTAGAAAACTATTATTCGTTATGACTTTGTTTCGTTGAGTCAGATGCAGAGGCTCAAATGAATTAAGGTTTTACCTCTTTGTAGATGACACTAACATTCTCTATGCGGACAAAAATATGAAAGACCTTGAAACAACAGTCAACATTGAACTTCGAAACCTTTATAACTGGCTAGAAGCCAATAAACTAACTCTTAATATAAAAAAAATCCAACTTTGTAATGTTTCATCCTTACCAAAAGCGACTTGCTTACCAACCAAATGAAAAGAATAAATATGTTCGTCTCGACTCTAAAGTTTATACAACTCTGTACCTCGACCAATACTACTGAATATTTATAAGTCACTAGTTCATCCTTATCTAACCTACGGTATTTCTGCCTGGGGCCAGGCATGCAAGACTTATCTTAATAAAACTTTAATTCTTCAGAAAAGAGCTCTTCGCTTATTGCATACCTCACAGACTGGAATGACCGTGCAATCCCGTTATTTCTTGAAGCAAAAGTGCTACATATAATTTTTCTTTATTATGAATCGGTATCAAATTTAATGTATGACATCAATAACGATAAAGCCCCAACAAACATGTTAAATTGATTTCAGAAAACGCCTAATATTCACCCATACAATACATGATCGTCTTACATCTGGAAAGTTCTTTCTTAAAAGTTCTAGACTAGAAATACAAAAGAATTGCTTCTCTCTACTCGGAGTAGAACTGTGGAATAAGATACCACGCTGTGTAACGGATCTTCCTAAAAAGAAACCTTTGTAAGGAGATCTTCGCAAATTGCTATTTGATATTTTAGGAAAGGAGGATGACTATGTTCAAATCCTCATGATTATCAAAAAGTAGGTACATAGATACACTTGTTAATCTCTTTAACTGATGTCTACCATCATCCTTAAGGTGTCCGTGACTCTTTATTTCATTGCATCGTACGTCAGAAAGCGCTGTGTTAACTAGATCTTCGTTTTATTTAATTTTGCAATATGCAAGGCTTGTTTCAATTTAAGGTTTCTGTTTCTTTAAGGTATTTATGTGAAAACTCATGTATTTGTATGTTGCAAATGAATATATGAAAGACCATATATTTGAACTGCGGATTAAATAGAGGATATTACACGGTGGCGCGAAGATATGAATTTTATTTTCGAGTGGCATACAATATTTTACGAACGAGTGCAGCGAGTGAGTAAAATATTGTTTTTGCCACGAGAAAATAAAATTTATATCTTCAAGCCGCCGTGTAATGTTCTTTTTATTATATAGACAAGAAGACATCGATACAAATTTCGGAAGGAAATTACCGAAATTACGTCATCGATAAACTCAAGAGCTCATGCAGTCCCATTATTCTTAGAAACAAAACAGTTGCCGATATCATTCTTGCTGTTTGAGCAAATGAGTCTTTTAATGTACGACATTCATAATAATCTTGCTCCTAGTAAAATTAAGAATATGTTCAAGAAATTGTCTTTTGTTCATAGTTACCGGACTAGATCTGTTTCTAACGAGAATTATTATGTTGAGAAAGCTAGAACTGAAAATATGAAAAAAGCCTTTTCTATCTCAGGTGCCCTGATTTGGAATAGCATTCCACTCACCACCAAAGTCTTAAATAAAAGTCAGTTTAAAAGCAAACTAAAGAATAAACTTTTTGAAATCCTTAAGAATGAAGACGATTACATCAGAATTTCTGATATACGAGTACAATTCTCAAAATCATAACATTGTATGTTACTCCCAATATTGACTATAGTCCGCCTCCCCATATCATTCTGCCTATAAACCACACGACAAACTAGATTGCTTCTAGGTTTGTTCTGTAGACAGTATTAATTGACTTTTAAATTGTTTTTTGCTCTTTTGCCCGCCTCGAATAGCCCTCGCTAATCGCGGGCAAAAGCTCTCTAATGTTAAATTCTTGTTTAGATCTAATGTTTAGATCAATTTAGATCAATTTAGATCAATAAAGGATTTGTGTACTCACGTGTGAGATTATGGAAAATAAACCACTCGGGTCCCGGATGTAGTTTTTATGAATTTTACGAGTGGTATATTTTCCAGTAAAACACTCGTGTCTATATAATAATATGTAATAACATTAAATAATCATCGCAGTTATGTACACAACTTAAGCAGCTGTGAATTTTAAAGCCTGAAAAAAAAAACTCAGGCCTGAACGGGATTCGAACCCATGACCTCTGCGATACCGGAGCAGTGCTCATGTATTTGTCTTGCCCCGCCACGACCAGCTTTTCAACTTCTGTATTTAAAGACAAATAAAGTTGTTGTTCTTGTCAGCAGTGTGAAAAGGTCACGTGACGCCCATTCGCACATGGTGATAAAAAGGTGAGAATTTTATCGAGTGGACTGCCCTCGAAACATAATTTGTTCATGTTGGCTTCGTTAGCCGTTCATACCTGTTAGGACTGCACAGGATTAGTACTAATTTCGCTTTCCGTTTTAGGTTCCCTTGTCGTTCATTTAGGTATTTTCGTTCAGTTTTCACCGTCGACAGCAGAGCGGGTGTAATGTACGTAATGCAATTGGCTTCCCCGAGGGGTGGGGGAACCCCGAGCTGGTGTGGGGACTTTGCTAATTGTGCATTTAAACTTCTTGTATTTCCCCACCCGTGAGGTATTTTTTTCTAGCAAAGACACCTGTATTTGTCGAAGCCAAGCACCCAACTGGATTTGAAGATGCACTTCAGGACTTCACTTTGGTTCTTTGAACAGTTAGCAAACACTCGACACTTTGTATTTAAAACATACCTTTTCGTTCTCCTCCGCCATCTTGGCACCGATCGAGCGAAAAAAAATTGTTTTCAGTCTCCTCTTTCAGTTAAAACAAGCGAAGTCCCCACATTTTCCCTTAGAGTAGGAAATTCATAAATCTAAGCCCCCACCATAGGGGCTGAAATTTGTTGCAAACTTCCCATAAAGCCCCCGTACTCCCCCAAATCAGTCCGGGGTCCCCCCGCCCCCTCGGGGAAGCCGAAGACAAGTGCATAACACTCAGATGCACTGTAAGGATTAATCAATATATTCTGCTAAATACGTGTCGAAGTTTCTGGGAGCAGTCCCCAACAGGGAGAATACAAGTGAATCGGCTGGAAAATGCCAATTTTTACAGGTCCCTGCTGGATTACTGCAAATCTACTTTATAGGAGGATCTGTTACGTATTATTGATATGGAAACACAGAGCACAGAAGAAAAGATCAGTCTCTTATCCTGTTTATGATGTCTCAATAACAATCGTCCAAAGTCAGCACCAAGGACTTTTTAGTGTCGCAGAAACGTAAAATAATCAAAGGTAATGGCGTTAATTTATGTGCGCCTACATTTAACTTTGACTTTATGAACAAGTCATTTATTCATATCAGAACGAAGCTCTGGAACCGTCTGCCTTTAAGTGAGAAACGGGCCATCAATGAACGAGCTCACACAACTCCGAGACATTATATGTCTGAACAAAGTGTTGATTGAAATAAAATTATGACTGATTAAATCTTATCCTTGCCTGCACCAACGTAAACCTTTACCTTATATTGCTCCACATAGAAGTTCGACAAAAGAAATAATATAAATTCCCTAAGCTGTGCATTTGTAAGTTCTTACTTGGATGTATTGTCCATTCTGTGGAAGGTATGGATGCCAAGTTGGCTGCGCCAAAAGAAAGAATAAAACGAAAACACAAGTTAGATTAAGTCACTACTCAGTCTCAGCATTACTACAGTTTTTGTATCTTGATTCCATATTTCCACCTACTTTGCTTCTCTTTTATGCTCAATTGTGTCTTCACAGCTCACACAGAGAATTTGGGATCCGTCTATGGTAGCTGTAACAATTCACTCGTGGATTAACCATTTCATTGATAAACATTCTAAGAAAACGATGGATACAGTGCAAAGTGTTGTTACCTGTCCTTCTATCTGCCCCGTGACACCCATCCCATTTAAGACGGTGACCTGTGAAAAAACAAACATGAGAAAACGATCAAAAATAGTAAGACTGGAGGTTATCTATGGGTTCAATTCAACAGTAGTTCCATAACACTCTACATCCCCAGACAAAACAATATAAAATGTCCTTCAATTGGGCATTTTCTTGTTCTATGTTCCCCATAAAATTAACTGGATCCCCTGGTTCCAGGAAGATTTTTAAAGATGTCGGATAAGATTCCCAAAAAAACCCTCTTAAAAGTGTGCATCTGGCGTAAATCAAGCGTAAATCAAGCGTAAATCCAGACACGGCCACGAATAGAGGTAAACAGATGTCACCTACATTTACGATGGTTGGCATTCCTCCATAGTATAAAGGCTGTGTACAGTACGGCCACATGTAAGGACATTCAGTTAGATCTATGTACGATGGACTCAAACTAGGGAGAAAATACACTGGTTGTTAATAACTAATCACCATGTAAGCTGTGACAAAACAAGATAGGATTAGTCAATAACTAACCTGGCTTGAGGCTTGTAATTGCTCAGAATCTGGAACGCTTTAATAAGGTCCAGCTTGCCATGACCTGGAGAATGACATGCACACAATAACTGATAACCTACCATACTTTTTATTACAAGTTATTGTGTTATAACGGGAAAAAAATGTTTAAACGTCTCTGTTGTTGCAACTACAATAAATGAAGAATATAATTACTCGTTTCAAAAGCAAAGTGGAATCCTATACGGGGTTGTGCTACGTTTCATTCTCCTTTCAAAGATGGAGGAATATCTAACCTGCATAATGACATATAACTATTACAAAGGTCCTGAGTGGTTTGTCTGGCTATAATACAGGCTAAGGGTATGTATGTATGTATGTATGCAACATGACCACATTTTAAATTGAAGAATTAAGTTTCTTGCCTTGTTCAAATATATTAAATCCTGGAAGACGGCGAGCAGAAGCCATCAAAGCCTGCTTTACACTGGCTGGGTTAACCACATTCCCACGTTGCTGTACAGCACTGACAAAAACCAGTGACAATGACAGTGAGTATGTAGTACTGTACAGAAATTAAACTAAGAATGTATTCGGTACTCTTGGCGTACAGTAAGTAAGGCCTGTGATAAACGCCACATTTCACTTGCATAAGAAACTAATTTTCTGCAAAATTGCATGTAAAATGTTACGTTTATCACCACTTAGTTAAAGTTGTTTGAATAAAATGCGGTTTCAGTCGAGTACTCTACTCGGACAGGCGAAAATTCGACTGAAATGGGGCAGTGTTTATAAAAATGGCATCAGTCACATGCACTCGACACTCGAATCATGCAGACATGCATCCACAAAACAACAGTGTTAAGCTTAAAAGTGCTAATAAATTTGGAGGGATTTTGTTTTGAAGAGTTAATTTCGCCGGGCGATTCTCGTAATAGCAGCAATAATGGGAGCTGTTGAGGATACTATTATGTGTGGTTCGTGCTTCTCTGTAACAAAGTACTTATATTTAACATAACGAAACATTTTCTGCATGTCATTGTGATGTCCCGTGTTCGCGGAGCACGAGCAAACACCAGGTTGGAAGTCCGGCGAAGTGTAGCTCGACAGAAATCATGTTTAGAAGGCAGAGAACGCGCAAATGTGAAATCTTTTTGTCCGCCATATATTATAGGCTTTACAACAGAGAGACTTTTCGGGGAGTTAATTCAATTAGGTGCATGTGAAATGCGACGTTTACCACGAACGGAATCGCTTTTTCAATTTTAGTCGACTAAAACAGAATTACGTTCGTGTGCATGTAAAATGCGACGTCTATCACAGGCCTAAATTTGCAGCAGCTGTACATTGACAAATCTTTTCGACTATCCTTACCTGACTAATAGAGAAACAGCACCAGCGACCACTGGCGATGCAACACTCGTACCAGAGAGTGAACGACAGCCCCCTCTGTAAGAAAACAAAAGCACGGCATTCACTTGTATTTTTTATTTATTTTTTATTTTTTTTTTTTTTTTTATTTATTAAGGTTTCCCAAACAACAAACATTTACAACTAAAAAGATAAGATATATAAGAAAAATAAATAATAATAAGAAAAAAAAAATAATAATAATAAACAAAAAACTAATGGGAGGATAACAGCAGGGGGAAACTGAATTCCCATATAAAAGCTGCTCTCCTAGATAAAGCTAAAATAAACAAATAGATAAAACTAGTTACAATTTAATAAACTAAGATAAGTAATATTAATATATATATGTTCATATTACTAAAACATTAAATGGTTTAACAGCTTTTTCTTAAATAAACTAAATGATTGAGCTTCAAGGACATCACTCGGCAACGAATTCCAGTCGTTTATATATCTGTTAAAAAAGGAAAACTTAAAGTAATTAGTGCGGGCATACTTAGGTCTTAATTTAAGCTTGTGATTGGATCTAGTACGTGATTCGCGTACTATGTCAAAGAACTTAGCAGCATCGATGTCACAAAGTCCAAATATTATCTTATACACTTGCACCAAACAGAGGAACTTTCTTCTTAGTTCAAGTGTAGGCCACTTAAGTTTATCAAGTCTTTGCTCATAAGATAAGTCATATCCACATATTAGTTTAGTCGCTCTTCGTTGGATTGCTTCAATTGATTTGACATGACTGACCAGGTAAGGATTCCATACAGGACAGCAGTATTCCAGTAATGGTCTAACTGGGGTTTTAAAAGCCACTTCAACCGCCGCTGGAGACTTAAATCCAAATGCTCTTCGAATCAATCCCATTACACGTCTAGCTTTGGCACAGATGGAGTTGAGTTCATGTGGTAATCCCATGATAGTGTTTCAGAGATAGTGACTCCAAGGTGCTTGTGATACTTGACAACTTCTAACTTCTTACTATCCAAGCTATAGTCGTGATTGAGAGGATGTTTTTGTCTTGTAACATGAAGTACACAACATTTCTTTTCATTGAGTTGAATTTGTGAAGCACCGCACCATTGCCTTGCTGAAACCAGATCATTCTGAAAGAGTTGACAGTCCTCAATAGACGATACCTGCCGATGGAGAACACTATCGTCCGCAAACAAGTCCACGTTACAGCTGGAAACACTAGAAGGAATATCATTGATGTAAATCAGGAATAAAAGTGGTCCCAGAATACTCCCTTGGGGCACCCCAACCAAGTAACTGGCCTTTAATTACATAGGTATTCAGTTTTAAAAAGAGATGTTGGTGGGAAACTTTGTCGAATGCCTTTGAAAAGTCCAGAAACATAACATCAACTGCTCAATGTTTGTCCAACGTTGAAAACCAATGATGTAATAATTGGAGCAACTGCGTGAGACAAGAGCGATATTTCCTAAATCCATGTTGGTTGTCGCATAACAGACTCTGGTCGGTGAGAAAGACCATAATGTGTTTGTGGATTAAGCGTTCCAATGACCTAACAACAATGCTTGTTAATGACACGGGACGATAATTTGTTGCTAAGACGCGATCCCCTGACTTATGTATCGGTACAACATTAGCCACTTTCCACTCACTGGGCAAGTTACCAGAACTCAAGGAGATGTTAAATAACTTGGCGAGAGAAGGTGCAAGCTCTTTCGCACATACTTTCAAAATTCTTGGAGGAATGTTATCAGGTCCGTGTGATTTGTTAGTTTCAAGCTCAGCCAACACTTTTGCAACATCATCCTCAGTACAAATTAGGTCACTGATAACATGGCTGGAAGACATATTAGACGGTGGTGAAAATTCCTCAACTGGTCTACTAAACACAGAATGAAAGAACTTGTTAAAGATTTCAGCTTTATCGGCAGGACAGTAAGCCTTGATTCCATTGTATTCAATGCAGCTCAGCACGCTAGATGTACCTGTACGTGACTTAACAAACGACCAGAACTTCTTAGGATTGGAACTTAGAGATTCGGTTAATTGGTTAACGTAGCTGTATTGTACCTTTACAGAAGAAAACTCGAAAACTGTAATGGTCAGTTAACAGCTCAGGAAATACAATGCCTGTCGTTAGCACTGAGCCATACTCACTTAAGGCTTGACCCTCGCACTCCAGAACCATAAGTAACTATGTCAGGTTTGACACGCCCATAACCATCAGGAAGTTCCTAAAACCACAACAAACAACAACAAGATCAATAAGATCAATTATCATGAACTTGCCTTTAGAACAACCCAAAGCACTGCCAAACAACTGAAGCTTTTAAATACAGGAACAAACATTTTCCCTAATACAATGTTGCTAAAGCTAAGAACTGCGATGGTGTCTTGGAGCATTCTTTAGGACAGAAGTGTTGTGAATTACATGTAGCATTGACCTGGTATTAATTACACATTATTCAAAGCACTCTGAATGAAAGTTGACATTTAAAAAGGTTACAAATATATTGTAGAATTTTATTTACTGTACCCAAGTTGTCATTCCTCGGGATGAAAATCGTGCAATGTGGTCTTCAAAATTGATGCCACCAACACCAATAACATCCATCTGGTCAGCAGGATTGTTCAAAGTCCTACATAAACAATATAATTATAAACAACTTCCGTTTATCTTGCACAAATTACTGCATTTCACTATCCAAAAAGGACAGTAGATCTTCAACAGCCCTTATTTATGGCTAAATTTGGTTACTGTAACTTAATTCATATAGCACCAAAAATCACAAAATATTCTACTTAAGGAGCTTTACAATACTTAATTAAAATCAACATATATAAGAAACATACATATGTTTGTGTTAACATCAATATAACGACATTTACAGACCAAATTGGACTTCACTCAACCCCTATATTCAACCATAATTGAACATTACACCAAAAAAATGCGGATCACATCATCTTACTATATGGCTACAATAGTATGCATGTTCTGACTGGCTGCTGAGTAGGCAAGATTTTCTTGTAATGGCCAGGCATTATGGACAAAAGTTGTCACATTTGCAAAGAAACTGTTTTCTTTTCTGTCACTTCTGGCTTCGATTGCACGGTCAGGTGTGTTTCGATTCAGTGAACATGCATTCAAATGATCTCCTGAACATGCAAGGGGATATTAAAACCTTTCCAGTTTTCTTTTTTCCAGTGCCCAAAAAGGGCATATAATAAATAACTCATTAACCTCACACGTTCAGTCATAACAGGGAAATCTTAGACCTTGGTGCTGATGTATATGTTGTAGTTTAATTTTATACTTGGTTCAAATTAATTTTTATTAATCCTTTGTTTCAAACTCATAATCATACATTACCATTACCATAAAATTTGAACCAAGGAAAAAATTGAACTACAACATATACATCAAGGCCTTGGTCCGAGATTTCCTTGTAATGACCTCACTCTTGGTTAACAAGTAGTATATACACACTGTACTGCTTTCTTCTTACCCATATAATGGTCCATCATTACCAATGGCAGAGACCATAATGACACCATTTGCAGTCAGTTCCCACACCTAGAGGCAAAACATACTAAATTAAAGAACTTTACATGCTGTTGAACTTTTAAAAATTCTCTTTATTAAATTTTAGTTGTCAGGTAAAATTGAACAGTTTTGTCACTGGCAACAGTTCAAAACAAATCATAAACACAGGTAATGTCAAACACTCCTGTATCTAGCAAAACTTCAAAAGAAATCATAAACACAGTTGATGTCGAAGCATCATGTGTCTAGTGACACTTTAAAAGAAATCACAAACACAGGTAATGTCGAACACTCCTGTATCTAGCAAAACTTCAAAAGAAATCATAAACACAGTTGATGTTGAAGCATCATGTGTCTAGTTGCAGAGCTCTCTGGTGTCTCTTATTTCCAAACATCAATACATAAGCTAACAAGTTGATGGTAAAAGGAAACTTGATGTTTTCCCTGATTAAGTTAAAAACAACAAAAACAAAATTTGACTTACAGTTTACTTTATTAATGAAGGTTTGGGCAAATGTGAGTAGCTATAATCAAGACTAAACATTTGATGATGAAAGTGAAAACTGTGAAACAACACTATTAAAGGCAGAATGCAAAACACAAAATCAAATTCTTGCCTTGTCAACAAATGGTTGGTCCATGAAGTCTGGTCCTCCAATGCTCAAGTTTAATACATTGACCTTCTTGAGGATAGCATAATTGAATGCATCAAGGAACCATGATGTGTATGACACCTGTGTTAGCAAGGTGTTGATCACAAATGTTAATATACACAACCCAAACTGTTATGAATGGCTGGGGCATAAAAGATCAAGATTGATACATGTATCTAACAGCAGCACTCAACATTGTATCTAACTGGACATACCTGATTGTTTGTGAAGACTCTAAAAATGTGCAGCTCAGCATCTGGTGCAAACCCAAGACATTCACGTGAACTAGCCACTACACCAGCAACAAATGTTCCATGCCCAAGACCTACAGTGTATACACATCTACACATTAAACTACCATAAACATCTGTTTAAACTTTGTGTTTACAGTTGACAAAATATGCAAAACTAAAGCAGTTCAGCTCAACAAACAACTGAATGAAGTCCACTTGACTGGTAAAAAACAATACCTATTAGCCCTCAGACAAATTTCACACACTTCTACTTTTGCATGTCAACTGTGTAGTTGCATGATTTCCATTAGTAATCATTACCATCATCCAATGTCTTTTCTTCTGTCCAGTTAGTACGGTCCATGACCTTCCTAAAATGAGGATGATTCTTTGGCAAACCAGTGTCAAATATAGCTACCTTTACTCCATCACCTATTGAAAAAAGTAGGAAAAGCGCAAAATTCAGCGTTTTTTTTTTACAGAATACCAGTGGACAGTAGGATAAATAAAATGTCTTCCTCAAATTTGGAATGTGAAAGGTGTTTAGTTGGATATATATTTTATCAAAAAATATTTAACTGAATGATATAACTTTTTACAATGTTATGATATGACAGAGGAATAAATAAATAAATAAGCCTGTTTTCTCTGTCCATACAGAAAAAGAATGACAAATGCACTTCCGCTACGAACTCAACTATTTACGTAAAACTGACAACTAAAATAATTCGAGTAGTCTACAAAGGGAGCGTTCGCTAACTTAAATATTCTCTAGGCGCTGGTCAAGCTTTCCTTTAACTTAAGAACTAGATAAGTTTAGTTGCCACTTAACACTTAAAACTCATGAAACTCCTTTGTGATATACAGTGTACAGTTGATAACAAACAACTTCAGTTCTTCCTTGGATAGCTTCTTCATGGCAAACGGCACGAGCTCCAAATAACTCTTTACCACTTTAGACTAACTCCAAGCTTCTGTACGTAAGTGCTAGAGTTATGCGTTAGCACTCGTTAAATACATTTTCAGATAGTTCAAGAAAATTCAAAAGATTACAGTAATAACTATTTATAGAAAGTTACTTCACTTGTTTACTTCATGTTCATGTGTTCTAGAATTCTCTAGAACTAAGATTGCGTGACAACGCAAACATCCGCATACTTAATGGTTTTTGGAATCTTCTCATAACATCAGGAAACAGTCTCTAAATCCCAACTCCATTATCTATAATCACCGTACCTGTATGACCCATACTCCACAGCACATCAGCCTGAAGAACATGGACAATCTACACAGAAAAAAAAACAGTGTATGTTTGATTCAGGAGTACCGTAATTTCCGGCAGATTACCCGCAGGTAATGCGTTAATTTTTCAGTAAACTACCGTTGCTGCGGGTAATAGGGTGGTGCGGGTTATCTGATAATTATTTTTTTAATCTTCCCATAAGTATTTTTTAAACAGTAATTATTATAGTACTGACAGAAGATAACACAAAGATATACCCTTGCCACAAACCTGTGTAATGCCTCATTTGTTTAAATGAGACACTAACCTGCGATCAGGCGATTTTTTTTTTGGTTTTTTGTTTTTTTGGCGGGGGAAAAAAAAAAAATACGCCTGATACAATTGTTTGTCAATTCGTCTGCATCTAGTCCAGAATCTGGACTTCTTTCCGATTGGTCGTGAAACAATAGACAACATGAACATTTATTCTGATTGGTTACCTGTAAAGAGGTTTCACATCCGGTCTAAAAATACTCTGAGCAAGACGAATTTTCATCATGGTGGCGGTAGTGCAAGACAGAGAAAGCGAGTTTGTATCAGCTTTAGATGCGTCTCTCGAGGGTTTTGTGCACAGAACTCTTAAAGAGCAACAAAGGGAGTGTATTCGGCGAATTGTTTGTGAAAAAAAGATGTTTTCTCTGTGCTTCCCACGGGATTTGGCAAAAGCGTCATCTATCAGTTGACACCAAAAGTGTTGTCGCATATGGGGCGGACTGCAGATGGCACTAAAACAACTGTTGCTGTAGTAAGTCCCTTGGACTATATTCGACCAGGCAGAATTCAGTTGAAAAAGCGTTTTCCTCGATTTACTCCCACCTTCTGCTCTCCAGGACGAAGAACCTCTCTGCTTTTTAGAACCGGGAGTTGATTAATAATTCTCACTGTAAAGACGTTTATTTCCACCACCGCTACATTCATCGTCGTTTGTTTCGCTCGCAGAAACGATCTTTGACATAAATCCTTCTTCCAGCTTATGAAACATAGTACAACAATTGAAAATTTTCCTTGCACATTTTTTACACAGTGACGAGTCACTTTCTGAGGTAGAATCAATATCTATTCCGACGCTCTTAACAAGATCGGAGAGGATGACAGTTCCAGTTCTAGAAAAACTTTTCCCGGAAAACTCTTTGTTTTTCGGTGGCTTAAAGAGAGGAACAGTGCCTTCTCCAGATGAAACATTAATCGCACAAAAGTGGCATGTTTTGTTCACCTTCTTAGGAAAACTCATCTTAAACTGCCATACGACACGACGCAAAATAAGCCTGCTTAACAGCTCAGACAACGAAGCTACTTCCGGTAAATTTTGATTGGTTCACGCTTGTCTGTAGACGTGGCCCACATTCCCGTTGACAGATCCTTTAATTAGGAGGCGGCAGACGAATTGACAAACAATTGTATCAGGCGTATTTTTTTCCCCGCCAAAAAAACAAAAAACCAAAAACCAAAAAAAGGTCGCCTGATCGCAGGTTAATGAGACACATGTCCTATCAACTCTTGTATCGTGCCTTATTTGCTATAAAATTCTTTTAAACATTGATCGATTATAGCTGATGCAAGTTGGATGAAATCATACAAAAAAAATTCCATACAAACAAATTTTTCGCTACGTGACTGCGATAAAAAAAAATGCAAGAATACTCGACACATCAACGAAATATTCCTAGCTAGCGATGCAAAATCGTTATAAAAGGCTCACCCCTACCCCATAAGAATCTTTTACACTCGTCTCAGCTTTCTCTCAACTTTACAAAAATGGCGCTCAACGATCGATTTTCTTTTGTTTTTTTGGTAATCTGTAATCTGTTTGGTAATCTGTAATCTGTAATCGGGTAATCTGTTGAATCTTTTTTCTCATTTTGGCAAAAAACGACCGGTGCAGGTAATCTGTCGTGCGGGTAATCTGCAAGAAATTACAGTACCACAGCTTCAATCTAATTAGAGCATCAATGAAAAACCTAGCAAACAGTATTGTCAATAACAAACCTGTTTTGGAACTGATCTTAGAATCCTACGTCCAGTATTGTGACGAAGCTGGGATTGGAAAAGACTATGACCCTACAAATAAGTCAAATTACAAAAAAAAATACAGCTTGACATATTTCATTACAACCAAGGTTTCATTTTGTAATTCCCAGTTAAAGATGTAAATGCACAGATAAACCAACACTTAGGAGTCAACCAAAACCAGTAATATCATGTCTTGTTTGTATGTATTTTACCACCCTAGGTATTGCTGACAAGTAAAGTGTATTTGCTTTGAGTTCTGATTGGTTCACTGGACTGCATGCATCAAAGTAATAACTTTGAATTTGGTTTTTCAACAGACAGGTGAAAACCTTTCTATATGTTTAACAATTTACCAGCTAAGGCACAACAACTTACCACAGCAAGACTTGAGCGAGTGGTTCTTCTGTTAATAAAACAATAAGTGACAAAATTAAATACATGTAATAGAAATAGACGATGTTGGGATTTCATAACAAAGACATCATTGGCAACAAACATGATAACAATGATGACCACGGCAACTAGTCATATACAACATAACCAAAAATAATTGAAATAATATTATTGTTCAGAATAATACCTTGCACTCCAAACCTGAGACCAACAGCTGATATCCTGTTCCCCACATTCAACATCTAACCCACTTGTCTTATCAGATTGGTTTTCTCCACCTTAAAAGTTTTATTTTTTTTTTTAATAAAAACATCATAGTCATCGTGTTGCATTATGGTTTAACACATATAAGAAAAATGATGGGAAAGAAGAACAGAGAATTACTTAGGGAACGTAATACATGACTACTTGACTACTGTAATATGCTTTTTTAACAGTAGAGAGGACAGCTAATTGCCCTAAGCACAAGGTCAATTAAATTACTTTTCAGTTTTACTCTGTTTTTAAAGCAGGGAAACTGAAACAACATGATTATGAGATTTTGAAATGTAACAGACAACAAACATTTATATCCTCAAAAAAGACAAACAACTTAATATTTCACTTTACTGTTCACATTCATGAATCATCAAGACAGCTGATGTACATGTATTCTACCATTGTTACTCATATGAAATTAGTTCATGAAAAATGTGTGAAATAAAGTTATAAAGCAGTATTTTCAAATGAGATATATAATGGTCTTCCAGTCACTTTTCCAGTTTTCAGTTTCTCTTCTGTACTTTACTAACAGGGAAATGCCACTAGCAAGATTGTTGTACCTTGAACACTCCTAGGAAACCTCTCTACTCTTTTCTGTGGAGTAACACTGCGGACTTTTGGATGTTTCTTCAATGCAACCACTCCACCACCTGTATGTCCCCTTAACTTAATTAAGTTATAAAAATGTGATATTACAAACATTAAGAGATGGAAAGGATACTTTTTCTTAACAAATTATGTTTACCAGAATTAGTCTTACCAAATAACACAAAATTAAAATTGGCCTATCTCCTCTAAGCATAAAACTCTTTATTTCAAGATTCACAAAATTTTCCTTCCATTGCCAGATTGATTGATGTCTAAAATTTAAAGAGTGACACTTCTTTTTCCACAAGACAACCAAGACAAAACAACCAGATGCATAAAGAATCTATGAAAACCTTTATCAACTTAGGCCTGTTTCAAACATCATACTACTGCCATGTCACACTCAATTAATCGAATTAAATTAAACTTATATGAAACCAAGTCATGCTACTTGGAGGCACCATTTGTAAATTTATTATTTGACCTATTGTGAAAGGATTTTCTCATGCTTTACCTCTTTTATTTACAATAATTTAGCTCAGCAGTTAAACTATCATAAATAACCATTTTTACTAAGTCAAACTGATTATTTCATATAACCAATTTCCACTGGTTACTTGATAAAACCAATACTGTGTTTTTGGTTATCTGATATAACCAAAGCAGACACATTTGGTTATTTAATAAAGCCAGTTTCTAATAACAATGCGCCATTTCATGAAACTGATTATTTGGAATAACCAAAGTGTCAGGACCTTTGGCCCTATCCACATTTATTGCTAGCATTTGTGACTTTGTTGACCTGCATACCAATAATGCAACTTTAAAACAATGGGTTACTCAAGATCTTGGTGGGAATTTTAGTTTTACGACATCCATCCTATGTTGACAGGCCTGGGAAACTCCCAAGCTTGTGTTTTAGCTATTCTCACAGTTTTGCTGTCACAAGTATGTCTAATGTAAAAAACATCCTTTCTTGTCAGTCTTGGTCGTTCCTTAGAAATTTGTTTCAGCCAGCTTTCAATCAAATGCCAGTCTTTCATGAGAATAATTTTATGAGGTACTGATGGCTGGTATTGTGTCACAAAAGGCAAGATTTTTTTTGTTGTCTTTGTGTTTTTGTTGGAGGGACTGCCCTCTGTTTATAAACTTCACTTATGTGTTTTCTGTATCAAACTCTCTGCTTAACCTCTCTGCTGTCTGAAGTTTTTGACTCTCTCTACAAATTGAATTTTAGGCTTCTCCCTTGATAAAACCTTTTTTGACACCTGGGAGTGACATGAGTACAGTGTTGCATGTACTGGAATGTTTCTGTCAGTTTGAAATGAGTACGTACATCTAGTACTGCTTCTTTTTCAAACCTTTTGCCTTGTTTCTGCATCTAATATTTCAGTAGTGAATTTGACAGAAGAGTGATATTTTTTAGTTTGTTTAATGAACTTTTTTCTCTGTGAACATCCCAGAATGATAAAATGTTATCAATGAAATATTACCAAACTTGTGAGTGGTTTTGTTGCACTTTGGCTTATTTACGATGCCTGTTTCAACTTTCGCAAGGCTTGCCGTGCCACATGACAGTAGCATGACTTGGTTTCAAAGGTTGTTCTACTGTCATGTCGATCTCAATTCACTAATTATCAATAGAATAGAAAAGACAGCTAAACTGGTTTCTTATGGTTTGACGCATGTGCTGAGCTCGAAAAGCAAAAAAAAAAAAAAAGATAGTGGCTTTTCAGCAAAGTCTTTTTTTAGTCTGTAAAAGCAGATTCCTAGCCTGCATTCAGGTGAAAGAGGATATTCAGTCACTAAATGCTGTTCTAAGTCATGACTAATCACACTTGGAATGAATCAGACTGTCGTTTTTGCAACTCTAAAGGTTTTTTAAACATTTTCTCTGCGTAAGTATTCCAGGCAATTTCCCACCATCCTTGATTCCTTGGTAGTTGGTTGCATGACCAAGGTACTGCCTTTGTTGAGTCCATAGATAACAGCAAAAGTAAAACAAGGCAAGTGGACAAGATCACTAATCGTCTTCTCCTTACAACTGCATGGGTAAAAAACACCTGTTCTAGCAGCTTGGGCTTGTTTATTAAAGAACAAAAAAATTTGACATTTGAAACCAATTCGTGCTACAGCCGTGATGTAGCTGTGCTACAGTCACGCCAGCTAAGCAAGGTTTGAAATTGGCCTTAAATACATTGTATTCTCTCACAAAATCCCTTGCCTCTTCCCATCAATCTATACAAACATGTCCAACATTTGCCAATTCTTGCAGGTAAAACAAGAAGTACAGGTGTATACCAACCTTAACAAGGGAGAAATCGCTAGGGTAGTCAGTGGCAGGATTGTGTCTGGGTATGATCTGCCATGAATCAACAGAACTTGAGCCAAGGGCTGCACATACATATCCATCTCTTGTTGATGTACTGTAATATCCATTGAACACCACAATGTACTCTAGCCAATAGAACAAGAGGTGACATTCTTTGTTTGAAACCCCTGCACACTTGTATACACATATAGAGTATATGGTTTCTCCCTTTCAACTCTTTGACTAAATCCTCTTAGTAAAAATGCACTTGTAGACTAATGCAAATGCCACAATCTGATTGGCTGAGCTACTGAAGACTATCAGCCATTAGACAGCACTTGGTTGAAGATCGTTTTCAAATGATGATGTCTTAGTGAATTAGCAAAGTTTAGCTAGAAGATTTAGTATTTTGGTATTTTTTCACTGACACATGATTCGTTTATTACGACTTTTACTAAAACAATTAGATTATTCGCTCTTGATTATTCGAGAGCGAATAATGTAATTGTTAAATAATAACTTATCCACAACCCATTATACATAATTATGGCAGTAAATAACCTCTGCAGACATTAGGAAGGGACAACCATGAGATCCAAACCAAGAAAATATGGATCAAGTTCTCCAACAAGAAAAACACTTTCCTCGTACAGACTAAACAAAGTGCAGTTTTAAAAGAAAGTGAATATTATTATGGCTCACCTAATTAAATTTACCTGAATTACTGATTGTAAGACTGCCAAATTAATAGAAAACAACAGCACAATGTAGGATCTTTTTTCTAAAAAGCATAATCAAATTGAAGCTCTTACTGTGAACTGGTAGTATCTAAAGTTTTGATCATAGCATTGTCAATGCCACTCTATGAAACTGTCATCTAGTGCAAAAATAGAACAGGCTGGAACAGGATTCACGCCTCTCTCACTGGGAGCAAAGAAGCAATACTGTATTAACTGGTACTGCAAGGGTCTTTTTGTCAAAAACATTGCAATTCATGCAGAAGATGTACCAGTATGATTGATTTTATATACTCAAATTATCCAGAAAAAAAAAGTATAGATCGGCAAGAAACAAGATGGTTTGCTTCATGGCAATTGGGAATAGTTTTTTTAGCCTTGAGACAAAAAAAAATTATGGGAGGTAATGGGTAAAATATACCCAGCTGTATAGTACAACATTCAGATGAATGAATTTCTTGTTTTGCAACAAAATGAAATTAAATGTAAGGAGAAATTGGGTATCAATCACTATTGGGAATGAAAGCTGATCATGAAATGAAGGACTTAAATAAATGTAGATTGATTCTAATTAATTAAACCAAAATACATGTACGGTAAATGATCTCGTGGTCTGAATTCTGGCCTACATGTACGAAATCGTTTATCCCGTACGAGCAGAGAGTTCAACGAGGTGTAGACGCAGAGGAGACCATAGGCAAAAACAAATTTAAATGGCATACTCCATTACGACAACGTATAGTACGATGACGCTGTAATGACACTTCTTTGAACTTCTAACGAAACAAAAATGTATTGCCGGCCATATTATCCGTAAACAACTTCGTCTGTAGCAAGTCATAATTTAAAACACATCACTGGAGAAGTAACTTTATCTTTAGCAACTACTGAATTCACTAGTTGGTGCCAGTCAAATACTGATTCCTTGCGAAAACTACCAAATGCTACAATTCACACAGCTGATAAGATTAAAATATAACCTTAGAAGCAAACCTAAGAAAAAATTGTAACGAAATTTATTTCGCTCTATTTACACATGACAAAAGCTACATGAGGATCAAGACGTCCTTTATAACTTTTGCTCTATAATAATTATCACATTGTCAACAGAGCACAACACAGCCATGATGTATATCTCGCGATGGAAAACGTATAACAATAGAGTAGCTGAACATATTATAGGGCAACTTACCATTCTCTACAACAGAAGTCCTATAATCAAAGTACGATTCTCTTGAAACCGCGACATTAGTAGAATTCTGTGAACAGTCTAAAGAGATTTCATCAGACACCACAAGAAGGTATGCAAGGACAGATACCAGAAAACAGCGTCGTCTTCGACCAAGTGGCGCAGTTCCAGTGACAAGCATGGACCTTAAGTATCAGTCATTTCCCAGCGCTAAACCAAGTTCATAGTATAAATGTATAAATGGAGCAAATTCAAAGAAACAGCCGGCTGAAGTTGATAGATGCGGACCAGTGAACTCAAAATAAGGAACCCATTCATGTGCATCAATCATGTGACAGTTGGAGAGAGCTGTGAGTGGCTGGAATATAAGGCGCACGGAAACAAACCATGTCTGTTTGGAACGAACGAGCGCAGCAACTGAACAGAACATGCACGAATGACAATTCGTGTTTCCATAGGGATAAAATGTTTAATCAGTATCAAAACCTTTAAGCTTTTATATCGGAAGAGGCATTAGACCGCCGACTGTACGTATTGAGAATAAATAGGGTAAGACCGTGACTAGCGAAGCAACCAAAAAGAACTGATCATGATGGATAAAAAGGGTCGAAAAGGGAAAGCATTATCTGGATACGACTCTTGGAAAACCTAGAAGACTAGAGAGTATACTCTAAAAATGTAAACTGCAGCTTTAGTATACAACTATTTCATTGACAGGATTTATTTTATAAGTGTTCACCACTTATGCATGTGCGGAGGACAATCAGAGCCCACCTTAAAAGTTTTGGCGTAGATACAGTGTGCTCGGTGTTTCAGTGAGGCATGCCGGACACCAGGACAGTCATGTATATTTACTGGCGCGTTTTTTCTTTACTTATATCTCTTGTTTATTGTTATTTTTTATCTTTAAGTTTCCCCATTTCGTTTAGCCCCGAGCATCTGCCCCAACACAACAGGAGACATAAGTCTAGGAGCGCTTGCAGCATTCCTCGCTCCTCTAGAAACACAAACATGTGACGACAGCCTCAATATGTGTAGGGTAGCAAATCCGCACTAACAAATGCCATCAAGCAATGAACTATATCCTGATCACCAGACTCACCAGAGTGGCAGCAAAAAGAAGATCTATGGAGGATATTTCCAAGCGCGCGGTGTTCAATCTAGGGATAATCTCGCAAGCCTCTATATCCAGTTCACCAACATACAAATCTGACTGAATAACAACGAGGGAGGTAAGAGGGGTAACAAAATTGTACTTCAAAGACATGTTTAATGCCTGCGATTTGATAGCTGCCTTATCATTTTCATCATCAGTGATCAACAGTTTACTGAGGAGACTTTTGATTGTTAGATACGCCCACAATCGCTCTGTAAAATCCTCTACAATGACTTGATCAGCTGAGAGCGTCAAATTTTGTAAAGTACGCGCCAGGGAGTACGTGACAGGTGCAACACTGGAGTATCCACGGACAGTCACGGACATCACACTTCCCGAGGAAACGCCACCCTTGATTTTACCGCTGACAACCAATTCAGACCCTTCATAGTACTGTGGAAAATCTGTAGTGGTGGTGAGAGGACTGATGACTATGTCGCTGGGATAAGCAAACTCTAAACGTCGCAACACTGGAGTGCTAACCTCATCAAAGAAACCTTCTAGCTGATCCTTGGCATCTGTGTCTTGATAAATTCTCCGAGCGAAGCCCCCATTTTCAATGGCTAGAGCTTCCAAGAAGGCCAGATCCAGATCAAAACCAAATCCCAGGGTAAAGATGGATGCTTTTAAAACATTGGCCTTCTTCACATTAACACGGATTACTGAGGTCTCAGTTTCACCGGAAGTCGGTTGACCATCAGTAAGGAACACAATCATGGGAAAGTTAAGTGCAAACACATTGTTCTGTTGGTCAGCAGTACCCTGCAGAAGTTCCACAGCCAATAACAAAGCACCATTGATGTTGGTAGTTCCATCAGCTTGAACGTTGTCACGAACAAACCTCTTTCCTTCTTCTTTGTTTGCAATGGTTGCCTGTACCATCTCGTCTCTCCATTTTGAGGCCACATTGTCGAAGATCACCATATTAAAGGCGTCGTCATCGCGGAGCTGACCAGTAATGGTTAACATGGCCTGGCGAGTTTGTTCAATCTTTCGTCCGCCCATAGAGCCACTGATGTCAATCACGAATACAACGTTTTTAGGCAGCGGTGTTAGGCCACGTGGCGAGAAATACTGCACAAAGTAGGAGCCTAAGATTTGAACAAGGCCAGCGTCATCCCCTCCTTCCACATCATATCTGCCTCAAAAAAACAACAAAAGAAATAATACATTACACTCAGATTGTGCTGGTGGGAATGACTTGTCTGCATAGGCGTACGACCGGGGAGGTCTGCACCTCCCCAAAATTTGGGCAACGTAGATTTTTTGTGCATCAAGAGGAATTTGGGCGAAGCCATTTTTTAAAGAAGTTTACACGTGTGTGTGTTTTTTTAGTGGGCTGCGCAGATTTGAAATTTACCTCCGCAGCACCATGGGGCAACAACGTGTCATTAACATAGCACTTATCTTCGAATTTTTCATTAAAATTTGGGCAACTTGCGAGACGTTCTGGGCAAATGGTTCACCGCCCCCCGCCCCCCCCCCCCTCTCTCTCTCTCTCTCTCCCGGCAAAAAATTACCCGTACGCCTATGCTTGTCTGACCATAGTACATTATGGAGGGTATTTTGAAGGACCTTAAACTCGATTCTCTTATTCCGAAATTTGTTTCCGAAAAATTGAGCCTGAAAATGTGTCAGAGTTGTCCGTTGAGGAGCTTTCACGTCTTGGCCTTGCCACGATTGGCGACCATGATCGTCTCCTTCCCCTTTGTGCTAACCTGCCAAGTGAAAAACAACATCAGTCTGCGGCTGCAGCTGCTCTTGGCGAACGCATGGATCTTTTCAGCAGACGAAGCGGAAGTAGTAGAAGGGGTGGCCGTAGTGGTAAAACTTTCTTCGGCAAGTACTTGGACGGTAAGTTTCGTATGTTTCGCTAAAGCCGCACACTGATGTTGTTTTTGGAATTGTCTGTTCCCGCCATTTTGTTGTTGTCTCTAACACCCGGTAAGAGAAGGAACTAGGATCCATCTAAAAACCGGTCTAACCAGTTCGTGATAGCGAGTAAGCCTGGGTACTAGAGCTTGGTATCGAAAGTGAGGTCAAGAAAAAGACAAAACCACAGCACGTAATGATCGAACCACATAACGAAGACACCAGACCACATAACAGCGTAACCACATTACATCATGACAAAAGCAAAAAGAATAATTTAACAACCTCAATACATCACGATAAAACCACATCACATAATGAAGTTATTACACCACATCGTGATAAAAACACATCACGTCAGGACTTCATCACAAGACATAATAAGGAAACCACAAAAACAAATGAAGTGACTACACACATAATGAAGAAACCACACAACAAAATGTAGTAACTACAACAGGCATGTACTAAAACCAGGACCCTGGATTTTGGACGATGGATGATGGACGGTAGAAACTCAATAGTAACTCAAGATAGTCACGAGATATAGTCACGTTAACTAAGATGGTCAAAAGTGAGCACACTAAGACGATGAACGATGGACTACGTCATCATAACGCAGAGCGGTCACGCAAAAAAGTCACGAGGAAAGAAAAAGAAGTCATTATAACAGTCCGGTGGCATAACTTCCTCAGAGAATAGACATTTTGGACGATAGCACAAGCCTAGTTATCGAATTGTGCAAGAACAAAGTCTAGGCTCAGAAGACTGGTTTCCCCTGGTATACTAATTTTGCATAAGTCGACTCATGAAGGCCGTTTTTATCTTAATATTTAACAATTATTCGTCGAAGGCGAAGTGATTCTCGGTGAATATTCACCGAGACGAAGTCGAGGTGAATATTCCCCGAGAATCACTGAGCCTGAGGCGAATAATTGTTTAAGTATAAATACACAGGTGATTATTTCAAAAAAGAAGAGAAAAGCATTTTACAACACGAAAAAGTTCTATTTCATCAAAAGCGCGCGAACGACTGGCAGCCATTTTGTTCTATCTATCTATCTATCTATCTATCTATCTATCTATATATATATATAATGACATTGCGTGACATATTGCAAAAGTTTACTGTCAGAAATTTCCTTTATGCATACAAAAAATGGCACGCAAGCATAATATTAGCAATTGCGTGTCAGTACACCACTCGCCTAAAATTACAGAAAGAACCCGTAAACCAATCCCTGGAGAAATCAACTGAACAATTCTCGTGTGCTCACTTCTGCGTGACTATATTGCGTGACTATCTTGAGTTACTATTAACTTTCTACCGTCCATCGTCTACAGTCCATCATCCATCGTCCTGCGTCCTGGTTTCAGTACATGCCACTACAACACATAATGGAGAAAATAAAAATGATGATAAACAACTTTATAAGAAAGTTATGCCTTTCAATAATTTCAGATCAAATGAAAGGTATTGTGAGCATTCAAATGTTTACAGGCTTGAAAACGATATACGTATACAGTGATAAATCTAGGAAAATCGTATGTTGGGACTTTGGTCCCACTGGACTTGAATATGATGGGACATTCTTCATTTTTACGGGTCCAATTTTTTTAATGATAAAACTGGAGTTAATATTAATTAGTAGCATCATGCATTTATTCATGAAAAACTTTTAGTTGTCTTCATGTTAATCGAATTTTGTATTTATTGACTAGTCAAACATCATATATAACTACAATGTATGAACACAATTTTTCCAACAAATTCAACTTAATATTACAGAAGTTGAAATCTCCAACTTCTTAGAGAGTATCTTCAGTTCTTGTATACCATCCGAGTCAAACATCATAATAAGGTTATATGAATGTAACATATGGACACAATTCAGTCTCAATTACACAAGCCCAAATCTTTAACTCCTTAAAGCTTTCAGTGCATACATCCTCCTCTGTTTTTTAACGAGGACTAGTGAACAGCACAAAGGACTGAACTTTGTAGTTGTAACTGTCAGTTTTAATTCCAACGCGTTTCGTCTTTTATATTTTGGGGGCCATACGATTAGCGCTAATCGTGTGGCCCCCAAAATATAAAACACGCAATTCCTCAATTTAGGCGTTTTTCGCAACGTACAGCTACAGCATGTATATGCTATTAGTCATTCCCACGGGAAGTTTCACGCTAACACGTGTGTATTACGTAGCGTTATTACTCGGGCTTGCTTACAAAGCAAAGCCCGAGTCTAAAAATGCTAGCGGTTTGGTCGCCAAATGGGGGGTCATGGTCCCAGGCGTTCCTCGTGGAGAGCGTGGAAACTAGGGATGACTAATCGTGCATGCGGCATGCGGCATGCGACTATGCGACGTGTTTGGTCTTCGGGAGTCGAGTTTGGTATGCAATGCAGGGCTTTCTGAGGAAGATTTTCGAAAGAATCATGAATTTTACGCTCATATCTCATACAGATCCACACACCATTCGTGGTAGGCCCACACCAAAAGAAGTTGAGCGTTTTCGGAATGGGTCGATCCACGAATTCTATAGCCTGAAAGCTAGCCAAATTAGCAAAGTTCATACAAGATCTTACGAGATAACAAATGAGCCATATATGAATTCAACCTATGAGAACACTGACAAAACTATGACTGCTGACTTAAAAACAAACAATGACTCTAAAATGAACACCTCAGATGTTGGGAAAATCAATAATCTTCATGACAAGAACTTGAAAGATCAGGCTAACAGCAACGACAAGCAAATCGCCATATTGGATAAAGACGAGAGTCAACGAAGGAGCTTGAATCGTAAATATCGAAGCTTAACTTGTATGTTCAATATCCTGATTCTTTTGCTAACTTTTATTTTGTTCAACAGTTGTAGAGTACGATTTGATATTGCTTACTTAATCACTATTATTATTGTACACGCGATCGCGAATATTGGTTTACACTACGTGTGCATGATTACAAATATTCTTGCTGACTGTAATATATTAGAAAACGTTATGAATTTTACAAATGTACATGAACAAAATGATGTTATAGTTTCAATAAAAGTACCACACCGGGCCCACAGATGACAAAAAGCTGCATTGTGATGTCTTCAAAAATGGCGCTGGAAATCAAGGTGTTCGAGAAGAGACTGGGGCAGAGTTATGAAGCCTATAAATAATGGGCCCTCCTGCATTCTGGGAGATCTGTAGTGCTTCATTCAGCGAAAAAGATGGCAGCTTGTTTCCTGAGCTTTCCGCACATACCAAATATGCCATGCTTTTTATTAGAAAACTCGCTCCACCAAAGCGCATTCTTCGAGGTCTAATGGCGTCGTGTTTGCCGGCGTTGTAATGCGAAGTTTTCGGCTTGGAAAGAATTTAACAGTGTTCAAAATAACACCACTTCAAAACGAAATTTTGCATCTCTGACATCTGGGTAAGAATCGTATCGTTTTTGTTTTGCTGAATTTTTGTTTCTATGGCTGTTATATCATATTGAAGTTGGCTCGGATATTGCAGGAGAAGTCCACCTCTGGGTGTTGGGAATTTTGTCCTTTTTGAAAGAAAAGTCGACAAAGTATTATCCACATAGGCGACTCGATCAGTCCTCGCATGACAGCCTGCAATCCTTGGACTGTGCAAGTAATAATAGATTCTCCTGCGGACGTTTTGAGCTGGCAGCATCATGCCACACACCAAGAACAGACGATTCGATGTTAATGCCTTTATGAAGACCCGAAAGGAAGCGAGGGAGAGGGCAGTACAAGAGTGTACAAGTTTGCAAGGAGAAATTAACAGAAACACGAGGAAAATTAATAGACTAAAATCGAAGGTTTGTGGAATGTTTGCATTTATGTTTTTAATAGTTGCACTGCAATGCACTTTGTTTAAACTTAAATTACTTTTTTAAGCAAACTATAAGGTATGCGGTGAAGACACACATGCAATTAATGATAAATATTTCTATAAATGCTATACATCAACTGCCACTGCATTCATGAGCAAAACAGCCCCCATGACTAGTCTCAGGAACCAAATTCCAGTCCCAACAACTAGATTTTTCTACAAATGTGTTCTTTTTGTTTTTTGTCGGAATGCTAGCCAGTTTCCTGTCTTCAGAATGCACTTTCGAGGGGCCTTCCTGGATAAAATTCTCAGGGTACCCTCTGACAAGGAGGTGTGTTTTGAAGACAGATATCAGTGTTAATTCTTTCTTTAAATAATGTTCTGGAAGAGTTAAGTTCAGAGAAGTCTTAGGGCCTCTCCTTTGCTAAAGCCTTGTATTATTCCTGATGGGTGGCACATTGAAAAGATCTTGTACTGAAAAGCTTCACTTGGCTTGAAGTGAGTGTACACATCAAGCACATACTCAGTAAGAAATCTCTCGCCTTTGTAAACAGCAGTATTCAAGAAATTGGTCTCTGTTTCAGTATTTCAGATGCTAGGTGGACCCAGGGCACATGGTGACTAATGTCAACCTTTTTTGCCATGCATTCCTCTTTAAATAAAAGCAAAATCCCCCATGTTGACATTGTGAAACATGTCAATCTATTGTTTTCAATCTTCTGTTTATAAGAAATTTAATATACTAGAAATTTTGGAGCAATTGCAGGCTATCCAGCCCACTTCTTTGGATGTGTTGGCTGAGGAATAACACTGTAGGAGCTATTATTTTCAGTGAAAACAAGTACATGTAAGTGGGCCAGGTATTCTGCAATTTAGCTGGAATTTCTTTTGAAAATGTTTTGCTATAAAGAACAGCCTGTTAATAATATTCAAAAGTTACCACATTTGCATTTAAGAAATTTTATTAGAAAATTATATATTTCAAAATGTTTTTGTGAGAAATGTTATTCAAAAGTTAGCTTAATAATATTGAAAAGTGAGCACATTTGTATTTTAGGAATGTTATTGGAAAATATATTTGAAAATGTTTTGCTGGAAATTATATTCAAGAGTTAGCACATTTGTATTTTATGACGAACCATAATGTGCATGTTTGTAAAACTATTGCAATAAACGTTAAACCTGGTTTAAACTTATGCATCGACTGTAGTCTGATTCCTGCCATCTTACAACAATAACAATGCCCAGGGTGGGGACTTTCATATAAAAGTGACAGGGGGTGCTTGACTTACATCTCAGAGGTCAAAAATGCGGTTTTGATACCTCTTAAGGTGTTCAGTTTCAAAAGGTCCCAAGTTGTGGCTTTCACGGTACGGGCGAGAGTAGACATGAAAAGTTTCACAACACTGTATTTTAACTTTAAAAAGTGTATCCATACACATTTGTAAACTTGTAGTAGCACTTCAGCAACACGTGCCCTTTCCTGAAGTAAGACACTAAACGGCTTTTGGGCAGTCACAATAACCCTTGCGTTTCCTTTCCTGGGGCCTTTGCTTTTCTTTGAAAAATACTCAAGAACTGATTCTCTGGGGATGTGGCAAAGTCGATACAAATCTCTCACGACTCGATTCTCCTGTGTGTAAACAATACAATCTACCGTGAGGTTGCCTTCTTAACACTCTCCAATATGAAACAAAAAACTTCCGCAGGCAAATCTCTTGTAACTTACTCAGTCCAAGGATCACGGGCTGTCATGCGAGGACTGAGTCGCCTATGCAACGTTTTAAGCCAGAGGTTGACTTTTCCTGCGATAATCGAGCCAACTTCAATTATCGAATGTCGAACTCTTTCAATCGGATTTTGATCACTTCGATGCTTTTCGAATAACGTGGATAACACTTCCTCGACTTCTATTTCAAAAAGGACAAAATTTTTAACATGATCACGCTGAGGAATTAGAGCTCTCGTGGCTGCACGGATTTCTTCCTTGTCCGCCATTTTGAAAATCTATACTTTTGCAACTCATACCGCTGGCTAAATAGGAACTACATGCGGGCGCCAAAGTGCAGTTTGGAGGCGTGCGCTGGCCCAGCGTGTACAGGAATTCAGATCTCGTTATGCAAAGTATGTATATTATAATTGTACTCGTGTTGTATGTGAATGCCATGGCTATAAACGTGATCGTGCACCAAGCCGAGCACCGGTGAATATGTTAAAACGTGTCTCTCATAAAAGCAGAAAGCTACGGAGATATGTACGGAGTCGTTTAATTAAAAATATACCAAAGTCATCGAAAGTTTATAGTCTTATTAAAAATATTGGAAAACCAAAGAAAAGTAGACACAAAGTAGCTGTCAGGTTTGTACAAAAAATGAGAAGGAAGACAGTTTTTAGAAAAAGAAAAGTCGACCTCAAAACGAGATATCGTTCCAGTTCAAGTGCGGATAAACATGGAAAGAAATATCTAAAATACCGAAGGTTCTTTTCCTGTAATTTCCTGTATAGTGAGTACAAGACTGTAACTCATAAGGACAATTGTACAACACACAAGCTTTTTAATGACATAGAGAAAAACCCTGGTCCTGTTACGCACTATGTTGAACCTAATAACACAATAAAAGCACCATATAGTCAAGGAGATGATGTTGTATTTGGACAAAATGCAGGACAACAGTGTGTTGCAATGAGCTTATGTGCTTTAATATACCACAGCGTGAAAGGAATAAACAACTCTGATGACTTAATACAAATCATGTATATTGGGGATCAACTCTATAGCAGTTTATCACAACTGGCAAGACAATCATTTTTACTGCTAACAGAATTACCAACAATGCTTACAGTATTAGAGGAAAACTACCAGCTAGAATACACTGAAAGCTACACAGGTAATGTACATGGTGAACCTAGCATTGAGGGATATCAATACTGTACGAGCCTGCAGAGAGCTTTTGATTCATTGATATCACAACAATATAGGTCATTTATTTTAACAGTTGGCTGTATTGCTATCGGTATTACATATTGTGCTGATGATGGCCATTTTAAAGTGTTTGACTCTCATGCTCGAGATATTTATGGTAAAAGTCATCCTCAAGGATCATGTGTATTATTGGATATATCATCTATACACAACTTAGTGCAATATTTTCAAAGCTTGTATGGAGGAACTGATGTGTATGAATTAAAAGGTCTAAAAATTAGAAAATACCAATATGAAATGGCAATTGACACCAATGTAAAAGATGCCTTAAATACATCAGATCAACATATCTGTTTCAAAAAACACTGTTTTGCAATAGCTCTTTATTCTATATGTTACTCAATTATTTCACCTTGCAGTTACTGGAACTCAAACACTTTAGGTGCAATCATTCAAAATGGATCTCAGCTTAACAAGACAATGGGTAGTGAACATCATTTAACATCTCTCAAAATACCTGAAACTGTTACTATTTTCAGCACTAATATAAATGTGACCCTTAAAGAAGTATATCAGGGACAACTGTCTGATTTAACTGAAAGCAGGATATCTTTGGAGACCTTGATTTTAAGGAACCAGAGTGGGAAAACAGGATTTTTAATGTGGATTTCAAGTCACTGTATAGCTTGTATTTATCAACAAAATACTAAAGTAAAGCAATTGTTTTCTCTTGTCACATACGAAGACGGAGATGCACCTGTAATGAAACATATAAAACACATCAGTGGTGTGAATAAACTCGTGGAGGCAATTAAAAATAGTATTCAAAATGAACAGCAACAGGAGTCTATATATTATGATATACAATTTATTTGCTGTTTTTGCGATATCACTGAAAATGAAAGGAAAAGTATCATGAGAAAGCACAGAAAAAAACATATGTATGACAGCATGGAACCTGTTGAGAAAAAAAGGTTTGTAGAAGAAATTTTTAAGAAAAAAAAGGATTCAAAAATGAATGTTACCAAAAATGAAGAATCTTGTATTAAACAGTTTAAGATGAAAATAAGAGAAGGCCCTTATTTCATATGTACTGTCTGTAATCGAATGCTTTATAAAAAGTCTGTGATAAGATGCATACACAACAAGTACCCTTGCCAAAAATATTTCAATACCCAACAATCATTTGATGGTAAAGAATATATATGCAGCACTTGTCATTCAAAAGTCATAAAAGGACAATTTCCATGTCAGGCTGTAGTGAACAATATGTATGTTGATGAAATACCCATGCACCTAGCTTCATTAGAAAAATTAGAACAAATATTAATAGCTCAGCGAATAGTATTTGAAAAGATTGTCATCATGCCTAAAGGACAACAGAGAAAAATTAAAGGTGCAATATGTAATGTACCTGTAGAATGTGATCAAACATGTAATATACTCCCTCGTCCACCTGAGAGATCTGGTATAATAATGCTAAAGCTTAAAAGAAAGTTGCAATTTAGAGGACATGTATACTTTCAAGCAGTTCGACCACAGTTAATGCAACAAGTTCTTAACTGGCTCAAAGTACATAATCCATTGTACAAAGATATAGTAATTAATATTAACAATATTGATAGCACCCTCCTTGATTTACAAGATGATACAGACTGACTATGCAGAGCATCAAGCTACATCAGAGAAAGTAACAGAAGTTAGTGATCCTGCATTAGAATGTGATGCAACACAAGATGATAAAACAAATAGTGACGATGAAGAAAATGATGACCCCTTAAATGAATACAGATCCCCAGTACATCAGACATGCTTACAGTCAACTATACCAAATTA
This sequence comes from Ricordea florida, assembly GCA_949710005.1. NCBI lineage: Eukaryota > Metazoa > Cnidaria > Anthozoa > Corallimorpharia > Ricordeidae > Ricordea > Ricordea florida. Next base: position 26,927,007 of record OX453286.1, on the reverse strand, counting down.
TCCTGTTACTGAAGATGACAGTGAGCAATCAACAGGAAATGAAGTTTATAGCATAGCTCCTGGAGAAAACAAACATCCTGTGTCATTTATGCTTGATAAACAATGTGAAGAGCTAGCATTTCCAGTATTGTTTCCTAAAGGCAGATATGGTTATGCAGCAGAGCGACAAGTTACAATTTCACCAGTGAAATATTTTAATGCTAGACTTTTGCATTATAGTGGAAGGTTTGCAACAAACCCAGAATACTTGTTTTTTGCACAATTCATAATTGAACAGAAGAAAGTATCAAACAGTATAAATATTGCCCTAAAGAAGGTCCATGGTCAATCTGTCACTGCTTCTCAATTAAAAGCTAATCCTCAGAGTTTAGTTAACCTCATTTGCCAAGATCAGGCATATTTATTTCTGAGGCAAATTCCAGGAACACCACCATACTGGCAAAAATTCATGTATGAAGTGATTGCAATGGTCAAACAACTTGGCATTCCAACATGGTTTATGACATTATCTTGTGCAGATCTAAGATGGCCAGAACTATTTCAAATGTTAGCAAAAATACAAGGCAACAATCTGACTAATGATGAAGTTGATGCACTGTCTTATAATGAAAGATGTCAAATGCTTAACCTCAATCCTGTTGTAGTTGCAAAACACTTTCAGTATAGAGTTGAAACATTTTTTACTGAAGTGTTACTGACAAATGCTAAACCAGTTGGTAAAATAGTGTATTATGCTCTTCGTATTGAATTTCAGATGCGAGGGAGCCCCCACCTACATGCCCTTATATGGTGTGATGACTGCCCTAAGCTAACCCATGACAACAAGGAAGAATACATAGACTATGTACATAAACATGTACAGGCTTACCTGCCAAGTAAAGAAGAAGATGCTGAATTACATGACTTAGTCAAAATGTATCAGAAGCATAGCCATTCTAAAACATGTGGAAAATACAAAAACATTCAATGTCGATTTAACTTTGGTCAATTTTTTACAAATTCTACTATAGTAGCAGAACCTCTTCCCGAAGATTTGGATGAAAACAATAAAACCATTATTTTGGAAAAAAGAAAGGAAGTCCTTTCCTTAGTAAAACAGAAAATAGATGATGTATTAAATCCAAGTAAGTCTAGCTATGATGCTTCTCTAACTGAACAAGATATTTTCAACTCTGTTAACATAACAGAAGAACAGTATTACTCAGCACTAGCTGTTTCCCCAGACTCTAACTATGAATTACATTTAAGAAGACCTATTGACAGCTGTTTTATAAACAACTACTTCATAGCTGGTATAAAGGGATTTGAAGCCAATGTAGACTTACAGCCTGTGTTTGACCATTACAAGTGCATAACGTATATCTGTTCATATTTCACAAAGGATGAAACTGAATGTTCCCAAGCAATAATGAATGCAGCCAAAGAAGCTAAAACAACGAACATGAACATAAGGGATGGCTTGAGAAAAATAGGTGCTGCATTTCTTTCAACAAGAGAGGTTAGCTCACAAGAATCTGTATACAGATGCATGCCTGAACTATGGTTAAGAAAGATTTTCCCTGCAACAGTATTTGTTAGCACTAACTTAGCAGATAAACGAGTACGGGTTACAAAAACAAAACAAGAACTTGATGATCTAGATGATGAGAGTACAGATATATTCAAATCCAACATCATTGAGCGTTACACTATTCGACCAGCCTCTATTCCTGCTGTAGATAATCTTTGTCTTGCACAGTTTGCAGCCTATTACTACAAGGACTATAGAAAAGAACACAGTGAAACTATTGACGCACAACCAGAAGTACTTACAGAAAACTTCATTGAGATACAACATAGTTACAATGATTCATCATTGCCTAAAAAAATAAAATTGATGACCACTAATGAAACTATGAAATGCAGAAAAGTTAAAGCTGTTATCAGATACCATAGACCAAATAAAAGAAAAGAACCCGAACTTTTTTTTCATCATCTACTTATGTTGTATTACCCTTGGAGGCATGAATCTAATCTCCTTGGAAATGATCACACATATGCATCAAAATTCTATGAATCAGGAGTACAAGACATTGTAGAACATAACAGATCAATTTTTGAACCTGATTCAGAAGCAGTAACAGAAGCACTAGAATGGCTAAGAAACAATGATGGTAAACTCATACATTCATATGATCCTATCAATGATCAAGAGAATGCTGAATTACAACTAGATGAACAAGATGAATCATTACCAGATGAGATATTTAATGAACAAGTACCCTCACATCTTGCTGGAAATTCTCAAGCTACTCAAAATCATAGTCCATTAATAAGTATGCACGATCAGCCAACAGAAATATCTGATGACCAATTACGGGAATCAGTTAGATCATTAAATAACATGCAACGCAAAGCATATGACAAGGTTCTTACATGGAGTAGAAATAAAATGAAGAACCTCAACAGCCTAATGTCGGAAAATGTTGAGCCAATTTATCTATTCATAACTGGTGGTGCTGGTGCTGGAAAAAGCCATTTGATTAAAACAATCTATCACACTGTGGTAAAAACCTTTAGATATGCTCCAATGAGCCCTGAGAAACCTACAGTCTTACTAGCCGCACCTACTGGAGTTGCAGCGATAAACATTTCTGGTACAACCATTAACACAGCTTTAGCAATACCTAAAATTACTGGTGATGTTCTGCCTGCAATGTCTGACCAGAAAAGAACACAAATGAGATTATCACTGTCTGAACTAAAACTAATAATTATAGATGAGATCTCAATGGTTGCAAACACTACTTTGCTCCACATCCATCAACGATTAAAAGAGATATTTGGCACCAATAACTCACAACTTTTCGCTGGTATTAGTATTATTGCTGTTGGTGATTTATATCAGCTACCACCAATTCGCAGAAAATCAGTTTTTGATACTTATAAAAATAATGCTTTTAATCTCTGTCACCCTTGGTATGTCTTTCAAATGATAGAGCTCACAGAAATAATGAGACAAAAGGATGACCAGCCATTTACTGAACTTTTGAATAGATTTAGGACTGCATCCCAAACTGATGAAGATATCCAATGTATTCAGTCAAGATCAATTAGTCCGTCAAACACCAATTATCCATCAGATGCTCTACATATATGGGCTGAAAACTTTCCAGTAGACCAACACAATAATAGGAAATTAGAGCAGATTCCTAAACCTAGGTTCACCTTGCAAGCCACAGACCAATATCCTAATAATGTAAATAAGCAAGATATTGACCGAGTACTAGCAAGAGGGAGATCAGAAACAGGTGGCCTTGATTATGAATTTCACTTGAAAGAAACAGCAAGAGTGATGCTTACAGCCAATATTGACATCTCAGACAGATTAATTAATGGTCAGATTGGTACTGTAGTCAAGATAGGTATAAATCCAGACACTCAAAAACCATCTATAATATATATCAAATTTGATGATGATAAAGCAGGGCAGAACATGATAAATAAAGGTAATAATCAATATGCTAAAAAACACAAAGTAGTGCCTGTACAGCCCATCTTAGTCAAAATCAAAGTAAGACCTAATAAGCCATCATCACCTGAAATACACCGAATACAATTTCCAATAACACTGGCATGGGCATGTACTGTACACAAAGTACAAGGACTTACATTGGACAAAATAGTAATTAGCTTTGATCTTAACAAACAAAGAAACTTTAACTATGGTCAAATATATGTTGCAATAAGTCGTGCTAAAACATTACAAGGTATTTACATACTTGGAAAAATTGAACACAAACATGTTAAAACAAATGCTAAAGTACATGCAGAATATGAGAGATTAAGAAAAGTAGCTGAAGAAATCACAATGCATGTAAGTTTACATGAAAAGGCTAACCCTAGCCTTAATGACCCACAACAGCTGTTAGCAATCAGCTTTCTTAATATCAGATCTCTTAATAAACACAGTATTGACATCAAGTGTGATCCTAATATATTTAAAAGTGATGTCATAGCTTTCACAGAGACACAACTTCTTCCTAGTTCAAATGACAATGAAATAAGAGAAACCTTACAACCATTTACACTACTACGGCAAGATCATATTTCAGACAGATTCTCTAGTTTGGCAATATGTACTAAGAACTACATTGAAATCAAACAATATGAATATTTTCCAATTATTAACGCAATGAAGTTTGTGCTAATTAATCATGCAACTCATATAAACCAATCTATTATGTTACTCTACAGAAAGAACAATTCCAACATTTTGCAATATATAGATAATTTTAGAAATATACTGAATAGTTATGATATTGACACGATTATTGGTGACTTCAACATAAACTTTTTACATCAGAATGAAATTAAACCACTAAAGAGCATGATGGATTCTTTACAATATATTCAGCTTGTCAAAAGTCCTACATTTATATCTTCTGGGAGTATTATAGACCATGCTTATACGAAAGACAGTCCTTACAAATCAATTCAATGTTCTGTATTTGCTGTGTACTACTCTGATCACGATGCTGTTAAAATTGAAATATACCCTTCACATTATAATTAAAAACTAAAATTGGACAGCGAATGTCCACCCACCCTGGCCTGGCTCTGAAAACTACACCACGTTCGTAAAGGTAAGTATACTTTATGAAAAGTCAACATGAGTCCATGCTATAAATTTTAACATTCATACAATTAAGCTTAACTGTTTTTTTTTTCTAAATCTACAGGAAACAGACAAAACAAAACAGTCAAATTAATTATAACTTAAAAACATGGAAATTTTAATATTCTTATCTGCAATGTCGGTTACATTCCATATCTCAGGAGAACCTAAAGAGCAGTTGCAACTCCAAACCTACATCTGCAAAATGCTGCGTCCAAAGCATAGAAGTCAAAGGCTACCACTCAGAGTAGAGTAAACCTCAGCAAAATGAAAAGACATTTCATCACGCACTCCCGAGATCTCTACGACTATTTTCCGACTGCTTTCGAGCTAGTTACGTCTACGGTTACGTACGTAACAGAACGGATGAGAGTCGGGACTGACCACGTGCTACATGAACTTCCTCAGCTTTTTGTCATTCCAACGCTACGAGAATTCATCCACGAGGTTCAGGAGAGGTGCGGTTCAACATGGCAGAAAATTCCCCTACAAAACGACCTCCAGTTACAGGATATCTACAGAACATAGGTAAACTTAAAGTTTAAAAAAAAGGGTCGGAATATTTTACCTTCCTACTACAAGAAAAAGACAAGACCACAAAAGCTGTATGCTTCTCCCCGGAGAAACACAAAGCACAAGTTGAGAAACATGCAGAACGCTGCTCGCCTTGTAAAATAACGAAATACATTCCCGCTCCATCTGAAAGCAATACAATTTGGGTCAACACCAACACCAACATAGATCATGCCTTTGAAACAGAAGTTGACTTCTCCTATAGTAAAATAGAAGAGGATGTGCCCGCTGTTGTCGCCACATCACAACTCGGCGAACTGAAGGTCAACGAGCTCGTTACAGTGCGTGGCTTGGTCTTATTTGACAACAGCGAACCTCAGCAGATACCAAATAACCCTCATCTGACAAAGCTTGAAGGATCCTTTGTCGATTTTCAAGGTATGACTCCAATTACTATTTGGAATGATCATATTAAACTGGTACAGGATGGAGAACATTACGAAATACAAAACATACGTGTCAAGCAGTACAACGGTAAGAAGTATCTGTCTTCTACCTATAACACAGTCTTTAAGCCATTTGATCCACAAGATGCAGACATCAACGCAGAGGTAGTAGAGAAAGCTAAAGAAAGCCTACAATTACGTGAAATATCATGCAAGAGCCTTCAGAGCGTTGAAATTCTCAAGTTCTTCAAGTGCGTGAAATGCGCTAAAAAAGTTCAAACCCGCAAAGATTCTGCATTACTCAAATGTGACAGTTGCCACTGTAGATTCCTTGCCAAGAATTGCACCAGCTCAACCTTAGCAAAGATGACACTAAAAGACAGCAATGAACAACTCAAGTGCTACACACTCTTCCCAGAAAATTTGAAAGCCATCATCAATAAGCACAACGATAACAACAATTGCTTCGACGAATTAGATGAAATGGATGAAGATAAACTTTGCGAGATCATTCTCACATCAGAAGATATGAAACTGATCGTCAATGCAAATGACAATATCGTGAAGATTGACCTCGATTAATAGTATCAAGAATGCCGTTTACTGATTTTGTTCTTGTTAACTATCGTTGATCGCCATTCCCAGGAGAAACTTGATAGCGATGACTCGAGATCATTCATCTCAAAAATGACGTTATTGCGAAGGTGCATCATTAATACTTGAATTAACGATCAAGAACTCACTGACTTTGTTCTTAGTTGTCTCGAGGTGTCTATCTCGAACGTGTTTAAATTCAACTTCGTTGACACTAGTCTCCTCCGCAGCCGTTATTAGGATCGTCACGCAACGCTTCTCCCCCACTAACGGCTGCTAAAACCCGAACTCTTTTTGTTTCCACGAATTAACCAATCACAACATGCCTCACATATTCCTGAGGCGGTCGCGCCAAGACTAAATTGTCCAATCACAACTCGTGTTCTATCGGCTACGGATAGTAAAAGTGGATTGAGGAGGTTGAATACTCCATCGTTTTCGGGTCACCAGGAGCGTGGCTGTTGAATTATCGTTGGAGAACCGTGTTGTGCAATGATGTATACAGTAGAAAGTTATGTGCCGTGGCTATGATGAAGCTTATGTTATAAAGCAGTGGCAAGTTAAGGGTCAATTGGACACTTGTTTTTGTTTGTCAATTCCGCTTCTGAAGTTACATTTTAGATAGGAAATCCTGTGTGAATTAATTTACAATTACTGTAGGCATTGAACTCTTAAGCTTGTAAATTGATGACTTCTCTTTTCGCGCCCGGGATATTTTTATTAAGCTTACCTGAGAAGAAAAAGAAAAAGCATAAGCATAATACACAGGCCGGAGACGTATCGATGAATAGTGGATTTGAGCAATTCCTATGTGAATTTCCTTTACAACTCGCTCATACTTCGTTTGTTGTACACAATAAATATTTGATTTCAAGCATTAGTTTATGCTCGAGTTTAAAATGGTATTGCTGGTAAATTGTAAGGGGAACATCACAAGATGTCAAGATGGCAGCATTTCGAGACTGTTATTCTCATCTTTCCTCGACATCGAAGGGTTGTATTTTGAGCACAAGACAGTAACTTCTTTTGACGCAATCTTCAACACCTTTTCAATTACGTGTTGTGAAAGTGGTTGACAATTCATTATTCGGCTTCCCAACGCATCCGAAGAAGTACAAGTGGTATCGGCAGATCGCAGCGATTTGGATGCTTTTCCTCGATGTGATGAAGTTGATGTATTTTGGCACCTCTGTCGGAATTCTCATCTAGCAGGCGTTTTGCTCTGCGTTTTGCCCTGTTCTCTTGCGTTGAAGACTTCTTCGATTTCTTTCTTTAGCTCCTTCAACTTATCCGATGCCCGATTATATTTTATCAAACGCTAGTAGCATTTGTCTCTACAGACGAACAGTTCGCTGTTTTCTGTGTAGCGACTCACGTCCACAGATAGCGAGGATCGGATGACTTCAACAATGTCGAGTGAACTCTTACCGAAAATGAAGATTTTGTTATTCTTGAGGAAAGCCGACGAACAAATGAAGCACCCAGAGCCGCTTTTGACTATTTTCTTCGGAGTTAGATCTATAGGAAATCTCTGAGATTTATGGCAACATCTAGCAAAGGAGGCGATGAATTGACGCGGGAAACTGACATCATTGACAAACTACTGATACGTTAATTGGTTTCAGAGTTGACAATAGGCAACGCGTGATTGGTGCAATTCTGTAAATTTCACGTGAACTCTAAACAAAGGGAAACAAAAAGAGTTCGGGTTGAAGCAGCCGTTAGTGGGGGAGAAGCGTTGCGTGACGATCCTAATAACGGCTGCGGAGGAGACTACGTTGACACTTGTGCATATTGTTATTGTTTGAAAATTTTGCTCTTGTTTAACTCTCGTTAATGTTGTTCACCGTTTCCAGAACATTTAGTGCTTCACCACGTTAAAGAATAACGACGAAGACAAACTGGAAATCATTCTCATGTCACAAGATGTGAAACTAATGCAGATGAGGATTGACCCAAATTTGTCAAAATTGTTGTCTATATTGCTACAACTACGTTTTTTTTAATATCCCATCTCGATTCTGTTATTTCAATAAAATAATTTGGCCTTTCATTAATTGCTGGCGTTTTCCCTCCATTATTTTTATTTATATCTCTTTTTTTCTGTAAGGTCCACTTTACAAGGTGATAGGAAAACCCTAGTACTAGATAGCTCAACTTTACAAGGAAAAAGTATTATCTTCTACTATGGATGTCAGCGAACTGTCTTTTCAAAACAGAAAAACACGCTGCGTTTTTGTGTCATAGCGTCTAATGTCGCCGAAAAACGTCGATGTTTATCTCTACATTCCTTTGCGGTTTTCATGTGGGAAAAGCGCAGCTAATAAATATTCCTGTAGATTTAGAGTAGACAAGACAATGGAAGGAAAATGGACAAAATCTTTCGTCCGAGATGAAGAAATGAAGTGTTTTACCTTCGATTCGTTATTCAATATTGGAATGCGTAAAGGAATGTAGAGATAAACATCGACGTTTTACGGTGCGTACACACAGTAGACGCTATGACACAAAAATGCGGCGTGTTTTCTGTCTCGAAAAGACAGTGCGATGACATCCGTAGTAAAGATCCCTTCAGTATTTCAAAATATGTTTGTACTACTAAACTCATGCCTAGAAATACTAATAAATATAAACAAAAGCCTTTTTTTACAGTTTTTGAAAAGAACTTTTTGCCATTTCCATGATTCGTATAAATAAAAGTGTTTGTTGGTATTTACACCTATCATTTCGCAGCCTCTGCCTCCCATCTCAAGGTTCAAAGTGGGTGCCGTGGTTCTGAATCAGTTCAGTATTCTCCACACAAAAAGTTGGCATTTCCATTTCATTACATATAAGCCATTGCATGATAATTAATACCCTATAAACCAATCACATAACAGCATATCCATCATCATTTTCTTTTTAGTACAGGGAATGGGAATTTTAAGAAAAACCGTGAAATACGGCTTTATTTACGATTTAAACAATTTTGTAACGCACAATTACTAATGATTTCATAACTTCTATTGAGTAAGATCATATTTTAGTAGTGACTATCAATTTGCTTGTATCGCAGCTTATAAACCAACAGATAAACAGCTTGGGCTGCCTGTGGTGCCAACTTCGAGCATTCTGCGGCGTTTTGCGCGCGGCGTGGTGTTCCGTATCTTGAATAAGTACGTCGGTTCACTCCAATTTTGCACTTTCAAAAACCAAGTTTAGCAGTAAACTAAAAGCACAGAAGCTTCACAATACACGAACCAAGCAAGCCCGAGTTAACGCTACGTGGAGCGTCTAGTTTTATGTATATATATGCTATCCTAAGTTGTAACATTCATTCCCTGAAGAAGTCGTTAAAAAATGTGCATTTTTATTTTTTCACCATGCCGTTATCTTTGTTGTTGTCTGTGCAAACTTTGCAAAACATGAAGTTTTCCTTGCTGTCGTAAGCTAACCAGGGATACAATGTCATCCATCCAGAATGAAATGAACGTTTTCTTGAATGAGACTCGTCTTCAGAAACAACATTGTTTCCAGTAGTGTCTTACTTTCCGTCTCGTTATTGTTTTTACCGAAACACAACGTCTTTTGACCTTTCTCGTGACGCCATACTTCAGTCTTCGGACCCATGTTGTTATTTTGAGAACCTCGCCATTACCGAAGACCGAACAGACCGAAGTGCGTGATTGGATGGTTTTGGTTTGTGTAGTCCAATCAAATGCGCATTTACATGTAGTACCTTATCCCACTCACCTTGACGCTTCAATGCCGAAAGAACATTGAAAATGTCGGTCGATGTTTAAAGCGTGTGGTTGGCCCGAGGTTAGTCTTTGTTAAAATATAAAAATAGTGGAATTCCCCACTGAAGGAGATGCGTCCATCGTGACGCGACTAGCAGATTTCGATGCGTCATTTGGTTTAATTTTGCGACATTGTCGCAAGACGCACGCGTAGATTTATCACTGCGTATAGATCGAGCGCATTGTGTCGAGTTTTATTTGTTCTAGAGCACCGATACATCACAGAGTATGTAAATCCTATAGGCTCTCAACAGGCTAGGTATACTCGCGCGTGTGTCACCTTTTAGATTTCAAAACAAGTTTAGTTTCAGGTGGAGTGTGTTTTGTCACGTGACTGCATCTCTCCAGAGTTAGTCTCGCACGCAGGCCATTGCGTGACGAGCCATAGGAGGAAGGCCTGCGCGGGAGGCTACTCTGGAGTGAACAGCTGTCCTCTTTTCTTTCCTACTATGGCAACAATGTCAACAATGTTCCTAAGCCGTTATGACAGAACTCTCCATTTGTTTTTTAACAGAATATAAGCTTTAAAGATCAGGCGACAGCCCTTTAGCCCTTCTTTCTCAGTTCCTTCCCTACTTTATTTCTTACGCATTCAACCGAATCCATGCTCGTGCTGTGCTCTTATATATCGGAGATTATCGGAGATCGATTCCGTGGCTATCTGCCAAACGGGAAAAATACTCAAAAAATATTCCAAATTACCTTACAACTAGGTCTCCATCCAGACCTTTATCTGACCCTTGGCTTTTTTGCTCGTCTCCGCTCGGATGATACTTGATATGAACCGAACTGGGGGACTGGTTTTGCACCGTAGCCGTGGGATTCCCTGCTTCGAGATCATCGCTCGGTTTCTTTCGAATTTTCATCACATCGACAAATGAGAGTGCTTGGGGTTCGGCAATATCTACGTTAACTTGTAGCCGCGGTACGATCCGTTTCGGTCGTATACTGATCGTTTGCTCGTAGTAACCTCTTCGTCTGACTAGGAGCTGTTGATAAGCCAAGCGAAATATCACTGCACTGTTTGGCGCAATGTTCATTGCTATTTCAAACACATCCATTCCCCTAATGGGTGCCTCACTGGTTGAGCTCACAAGACCTGCATTGATGCTCAAATTCTTAGCCTTTTCGTACTCTTTCGCCGCTGTTCTTTTCTCTTTAACAACTCCAATGTAAATCGTACCATTGACCTCCATGGAGGAGTTGGAGATGAAGGCAGTTAGTGGAAGCTGTACAACAAACTTTCCTTCGCGAGTTTTGGGTGAGCTGTTCTCCATTACACTGGTTACAAGTGTATTGGCAAAACGCGAGATTATTTTAGACTCTATGTGAAGATCTACAGGGGTTAACAACTCATAACCTGACTGTCGATGTTGTCTACGTCTCTTGATGAACGAAAATGGCGCCCCATGCCAACTATGTCAGCTGTAAACACTCTGCCACTTGCAAACGAATTCCATCCAAAGAAGAAGAGACATCCAAGCTCCACAACGATGAGCATTTTCTTTCTGTTTTAAGCTATCGCAGGGCAAGCCGATCAAACCAAGTTTTCACCTGTGTTGAACTGAGATGCTTATTTGGCACAAAATATTTCTGATTGATGCAGGAATCAGTCTAGCCTCCCACGCAAACGTTCTTAGGGGTTCGTCACGCGTTCCTACCCCACGAGTGGGGTAGGAACGCGTGACGAACCCCTAAGAACGTTTGCGTGGGAGGCTAGAATCAGTCTACATCATGCCACATCCTTTTTTACGACTGAATTTTCAATGAAGGAGTCTTGTGGGTAGCCCGACTTCAATCACATGGTTGGTCGGTTGGTTGGTTGGTTGGTTGGTTGGTTGGTCCATCAGCTGTAAACATTTTGATAAGAGAAGTAAGAGTGTAGCAAGGCGGCCGTAATAAGGCTATTTTTTAAGGTTTGACAAGGAATAGAAAAGCAAAGAAACAAAATGCGGCTGAAAATTATGTGTGGAAGGTCCTTGACCGCCGAAAAAGTGGAAATTAAGAGCCGCAAAAGCGATGCAACATGCGATATTTCCATGCGTTACAGCTGCTTGTAACGCATGCAAACGCTCGATAAATGAAACTGACACTAGCTTTTTACATAGAAGATTCCTCGCATAACATATTTTCCTATTGCAAAGATAACGCCGGAATTTTCAACTACGATAAACAAGTTTATCTACCACATAATCTGGTTTCGAACTGATAATCCCCTGGTCAAAAATGTTGCATAATAATAAAAATGGAGCAAAAGATCTTTCCGACAATAATAATAATAATAATAATAATAATAATAATGAACTTTATTTGAGTGTCAAGTGTATTTAGCACTGCTGTACTAATTGGGGACACTGTAAAGCACAAATGAAATAAATTAAATCAAATCAAATGTTTGTGGAGAGGGGAAAACCGGAGTACCCGGAGAAAAACCTCTCAGAGCAGAGTAGAGAACCAACAAACTCAGCCCACATATGACGCCGGGGCCGGGAATCGAACCCGGGCCACATTGGTGGAAGGCGAGCGCTCTCACCACTGCGCCAACCCTGCTCCCCAAATGGCTCCCCGTCCCATATTAAAGGGACGAAAGGCTCGTCAGAAATTTTGAAAACAACCCATACGGGACGAACCCGGGCTCATTTTCCCGAAAAGTGGCTGCAAATCGAGCCTAGCCTATTGGCTAGTGAGCTGAATATTACACTATTCTGAAACACCTGCTGTCCATACATACTCAAAAAATGAAAATAACATGCACATATTGGTAAAAAAATTCAGTCGTGGCTCACAGAGCCTTTGATCTAATTAGCCCTTACGCCCGGGGGAGATACTGCCATATATGGGCAACATAGGTATGGTGCCGCTGTGAAGGGTATGGTTGTCAAGCAGTTTACTTTAGCATAGGGTTTTAAATCAGAGCGTTTGGGTCTAGAATAGGGTATCATTTTTCACGAACCTGATCAGTTGGTTGAAGATCAGGAAGATCACCGGGTTGAAGATTTTATCTTGACATAGGAATAGGAAACCAGGAATTGCCCTTCAAAAATATAAAAAAAAAATGAAATTGGCAAGTTCAAATTTGCACAACTCAGCCTCAACAGCGTCGATAGATGACTATCTTAAAACACTTCTGGATATTATTAACTGTCAAAAATCGGGATGCAGACGGAAATCGGTAGTTTTAATACTGATTAATACTCTAGGATAGGAGTGATTTAAATATATAAATCAGAGCGTTTGGGTCTAGAATAGGGTATCATTTTTCACGAAACTGACCAGTTGGTTGAGAATTAAAAAAAAACTGAACTAGTATAAATAAATCCTTTTTGGAGAGAGAAACGATTGTGGTATAAGGTTTTGTTTTGGCTAGACTGTGCTAGTGGAAAACAGCTACTCTAGAATAGGAGTGATTTGGGGGGTTTACTCTAGTATACGGCAGCAAAAATTCAGCTGAACCAGCTCTGGTACAGGCTAAGGCCTCCAGGGCTCCAGGGTTCCAGTGGCACATCTCCACCCATAAACTCCTTAAGTGCCCCCCGGGCCGCTACGCCGCCGAAATTATTAGATTTGATCGTTTTAGGAATCCTTTGGAACTGTCTACATTCAGAGGTGGCTCCAAATATAACGTCGCTTTAAAAAGCTAACACTGTTATCCTCTCATTTAAATGTAATACCAGGTTTTTTTCAAAATGTACAATGAATTTATAATGACATTAATTGATCATCGCAGTTATGTACACACAGGAGCCCATAACAATGAATTTGTTACGTGACACGATGCTGTTGATATTTGCTGGTGCCATCAAAGCTTTCGTGTGAGTAACGAAGAAGGATTGAAACTTTGGGGAATAAGAGTGGGCGTCGACCTGAACAGCGGTTGTTTTGCAAGCCTCGAAGTCGTAAAAAGGCTGGGAAGGAGCAACGGGTTATTCCCAGCATGCAACCTTCATCTTTCTTGTTCTGTCACGGTAGCAAGCAGGCAATGCGTGTCAGACTTCAAAAGTTGTGGCTGGCCTCCCGTGCATCACTCGACTACTCACGGGAAGAGTTGCGGTAACCTAAACGTTGTCATTCACAAGAATAACTGCTGGACGACTTGTCTTTACACTTTCTTTAATGATCTTGAGATAACAATCTGTAGGGTGCGTACACAAAATATGACTACGAGTAGAATAGGCCAGAAATAACGAAGAAAATGGCACCTTAGGGTTTCACTGAAAAGTTCTTACCGTTTAGGCCTTAAAACGTTGGTCCTGAAGATCCGATGGGCATTGATTACATGGATGCAAACTCAAAAAACTACTTGACATAAAACGAACTGTAAAAAAAAGGAAGTCCTTAGATAACAACGACCGAAACCAGGTTGAGCCTGCGATACCAAAAACGTCATGCGGTCTTGCCCATAGTTTTGTACCAAAATGGCACTCAGAGGAACCGTTCTGCCACGCTAGTGTTGCAGAGCTGTGAAGTTGCACATGCATGTACAAGATTAAAAAAGGTAAGTCTATTCAACGAATAAAAGGAGTTTTTTCCTGATCCATCCATGACTTTGCCGTAATAATAATATTTGCTTCAAAGTCGAAATATTTGACAGAAAGAGTGAACCTGGTTCAGGTCGTTGTTATACGATTAACAACGACCTGGACCAGGTTTGAAAAACAAAGGGGTATCACATCAAAATATTTGAGAAAAAGTCACAATACGTTTTTATGAACTTGAAGCCTCTTAGTCAAGATATAGACATACAAATAAATGCATAAAGACATGAAATTCTTCGTTTGGTACATTGTATTTAATACTCTGTCTTGTCACTGGCTGAACCCACACTTAATAAACAATATCATTGCATGAGGTTTTCGAGATATCCGGAATAATAATATAATAATAATATGGTTTTATTATACATTGTTTTGAAGAAAATAACGACAAACATATCGTTGCAAGGAACCTAAATTGATTAATATTATTGTTATTGGAAACCATGCATTGCATGCACAGCCTACCGATTAGTCAGTTATCTGCAGCAGATATAACTGAGTAATCTGTATGTAGCAACATTGACCTTGATTATACCTAACCTTGCAACAACCACTAGTTAAGAATAATTAAGCTTAATTAATATAAATAGAAACAATTTTCTGTTAATAATTATTTACTTTCCTTTTTAATGACTTCTGAACAAGGAAACTCAACTAAACTGACAAGTTGATAGCACTTGTGCTTTGTAAGTTTCTTTTCGTTTGTGGTTAATAATTCCTCAAACTAATTACTAAACCATAACAAAAATACAAACACAATCAATGATTCATGCATGTTTGGAGATTGGGTTAAAATTTTATCATTAATGCATCCTGAATAATTTGTGGAGGATTATTTCATTAATATTACACATGAGGAAATATTTTATGGATGTATCTATGAAACAATTTGAAGTTTACCAGGAATATGTTGCTGTGTCAAGGCTCTTTCTAGTGTTCTATCTTGTGTCAAAACACTGTGTCTCATATTTTACAGATAACATAGACTAAAGAGTAACCTGGCAACCACTTCAATTCTTTGATACAATGAGTAGTCAATATTGCTCCTTTAATACAGGGCATGTTTCCATAGTACTGATACCATATTGTTTTCTCCACTTTTTTGCATGCCAATTATGTGATATGTTTTGACCAGTTTTAGTACTCTTAGATGGAACCTTGCAATATTTGGTCGTGAACTTTTCCTTGCATTGAAGGCACGTCATCCTATTAAAAAGAATATAAAAGGTGAAATAAAATAATTTGTTTACAAAAGCCTTTGGTTTGTGTTATGATACAGGTATACTTGCCCCACAAAACCTTCTCCGTGGCCAACATCATGCCCGCCATTTTGGTACAAAACTATAGGCAAGACTTCATTACGTTTTTGGTATCGCAGGCTCAACCTGGTTTTGGTTGTTGTTATCTAAAGACTTCCCTAAGAATGCAGTCTTTCTTCTAGAAGTTTTGCCAGCTAGTGCAGAGAATAATTGTAAGGATGCAAGTAAATAAAATTATGTAAAATTGTTAATAAAATGAACTGAACATCGTATCCTTGTGCGAGTTCCTTCTTGTAGCCTCGCTCGTTGTTATTTAAGAATACTATGAGGAATATTTAAATAACAACAACTTGGACCAGGTTTGGAAGGGTAGGGTGGGTGGGTTGAGGTCTACAACAGTTTTTTATGTCTGTGGCTATTCGGTTGTATCTTACTGGGATTCTATGAAGTCATCTGCTGATTGCGCCTTCTACAAGAATCTCAGGTAATTAACAAGTGTTTTAGTGCCTATCTTTCACAGTGATAATTTAGTTTTTGTGCTTTTTAAGACAAACAG
>OX453286.1:26843013-26910468 GCA_949710005.1 Ricordea florida | reverse complement strand
CATAACACAAACCAAAGGCTTTTGTAAACAAATTATTTTATTTCACCTTTTATATTCTTTTTAATAGGATGACGTGCCTTCAATGCAAGGAAAAGTTCACGACCAAATATTGCAAGGTTTCATCTAAGAGTACTAAAACTGGTCAAAACATATCACATAATTGGCATGCAAAAAAGTGGAGAAAACAATATGGTATCAGTACTATGGAAACATGCCCTGTATTAAAGGAGCAATATTGACTACTCATTGTATCAAAGAATTGAAGTGGTTGCCAGGTTACTCTTTAGTCTATGTTATCTGTAAAATATGAGACACAGTGTTTTGACACAAGATAGAACACTAGAAAGAGCCTTGACACAGCAACATATTCCTGGTAAACTTCAAATTGTTTCATAGATACATCCATAAAATATTTCCTCATGTGTAATATTAATGAAATAATCCTCCACAAATTATTCAGGATGCATTAATGATAAAATTTTAACCCAATCTCCAAACATGCATGAATCATTGATTGTGTTTGTATTTTTGTTATGGTTTAGTAATTAGTTTGAGGAATTATTAACCACAAACGAAAAGAAACTTACAAAGCACAAGTGCTATCAACTTGTCAGTTTAGTTGAGTTTCCTTGTTCAGAAGTCATTAAAAAGGAAAGTAAATAATTATTAACAGAAAATTGTTTCTATTTATATTAATTAAGCTTAATTATTCTTAACTAGTGGTTGTTGCAAGGTTAGGTATAATCAAGGTCAATGTTGCTACATACAGATTACTCAGTTATATCTGCTGCAGATAACTGACTAATCGGTAGGCTGTGCATGCAATGCATGGTTTCCAATAACAATAATATTAATCAATTTAGGTTCCTTGCAACGATATGTTTGTCGTTATTTTCTTCAAAACAATGTATAATAAAACAATATTATTATTATATTATTATTCCGGATATCTCGAAAACCTCATGCAATGATATTGTTTATTAAGTGTGGGTTCAGCCAGTGACAAGACAGAGTATTAAATACAATGTACCAAACGAAGAATTTCATGTCTTTATGCATTTATTTGTATGTCTATATCTTGACTAAGAGGCTTCAAGTTCATAAAAACGTATTGTGACTTTTTCTCAAATATTTTGATGTGATACCCCTTTGTTTTTCAAACCTGGTCCAGGTCGTTGTTAATCGTATAACAACGACCTGAACCAGGTTCACTCTTTCTGTCAAATATTTCGACTTTGAAGCAAATATTATTATTACGGCAAAGTCATGGATGGATCAGGAAAAAACTCCTTTTATTCGTTGAATAGACTTACCTTTTTTAATCTTGTACATGCATGTGCAACTTCACAGCTCTGCAACACTAGCGTGGCAGAACGGTTCCTCTGAGTGCCATTTTGGTACAAAACTATGGGCAAGACCGCATGACGTTTCTGGTATCGCAGGCTCAACCTGGTTTCGGTCGTTGTTATCTAAGGACTTCCTAAAAAAAAGGCAAACAACATGGCCGCATGCAAATCTGGCGTGGCTGCTTATGCGGTATCCACCGCTGACCAACTTTTCTGCATAAAGCTGCAGTAACAAAAGTGAAGAAGTGTAACACAACATCAGAGAGATTGTGTTATCTCTTGATAACCTCAAGATATCTATAAAGGTAAGAACCCAACGTAACTCAATACGTGGATGATATTGGAAGGATTTCGGTAAAATGTCTTTTTTTAAACGAAACTGTAAAGCTACAGTACTGCATGCTCAAGAAAATATGTATAGGGTGATAAAAATCGAAAGAAAACACGGCAGTGGTGCTGAGCCGTGACCTTGAGTAATATAACACAAGGATCTTTTTAAGTTAAACTGAATACTAAAGAATACAAAAATAGAAAATGTGGTTGATTTTACTTGACAGATCGATGGCACAGAAAACCCCAGGTTCACCTCCCCCAGGGTTCAAGAAGGTAGAAACCCATTATTGGGAGGCAACCAAAAAAGTGCAGAACCGAGCCCCGGTGAATAGTCACAGAGGGGTCTATGCTTACCATTGTGATGACTGTTTGTGCTCCATGGGTGGTTGGCCTTGTAACAGAGATGCAACTATCTGGAGCTGCTGCGGACAAACCACAAAGTACTGTCACTGCAGTGCAGAAAAACCAAAATCAGCTGCAGGCAATCAGTCAAACAAGAAGTGATTTCTAGCTAACAATATATAATTCACACTTTTTGAATTAGCAATTATCATCTTGCATGCCTGGGACTGTTGCCATGTTATCTGGCAAAAATAATGATATTTGGAAACCATCAAATGTTTTAAGAACTAATATACATAGTAGGAGCATTTATCCAAGTGCATTGCAGTAATGTTGTCTGAGAAAGCAATTATTTGATTCAGTTTTCAAATGCCAATGAAGTTATCAAGGACTTAGCTTTTACCTTCACAGATAGCAAAGATCTTTCCTTGATTGTAGATCAAGGCTAAATTGCAGAATACCCTGCCACTTTATTAACATACTGATGAATAACAATAGTCCATTGTAATATGCCTCCTCTTCAAAAGCCTCCGACACATGTAAATGAAGTGTCAGGGTATTCTGCAATTGCTCCAAGATCAGTTAAAACAAGACATTATTCTCAGTTTTCTCAAGATTAGGGAAAATTTTATTATGGACCAACAACAACAGCAGTAGAAGGCATTCTCTAACATACTTCAAATGGCAATATTTTCTTCTGTTCAAGAAAATGGATAAGATTTTGATCATCCATTTATTGATATTGAAACCTGACCAACAAGTGATTCGTGTGAGAGCTAAATTTGCACACTTAGCAATTAAAATACTTCCTTTTAATGTCTTAATAAATGCATTTACATGACAATTATATTTTTGCTCAGAAGACCTATTTCACATATTCAGACCAGTCATTTTTCATCAGAGTTTTGTATAGCATAGAGTCGGTGTACAATTTTCCATTTACATGGTCAATTTCGTGTTGGACAATCCTTGCGGGCCAGCCAGAAGTTCTCCAGGTCACTGGGCTGGCATCCATATCCAGTCCTGTAACTTCAATTTCCTTTGCTCTTGGTACCACTGCAGAATACCCCTGTATACTCAGGCAGCCCTCTCGAAACGCCATCAACGTCGAGTCAATAATTCTCAGTTGAGGGTTGATGAATACTTTTGTAGGAATAAGATGAACTCCCATTCGTTTCATTGCCTGATCTGTAAGGCCTTCCTCTTTTAAGCGTTTGATATGTTGGCCTGTAAACTCTACGGCAATCACTCTAAGACTAACTCCGATCTGTGGTGCTGCTATCCCTGAGCCTTTGCCGTTTCTCATAACCTTAAGCATTCGCTCCACCATTTGTTTGAATTCTGGCGAATTTACAGTTCCAATATCTACAGTTTCTGCCTCCTCTCGTAAGATCGGGTCACCAACTTGACGGGCCTTGAAACTTTGTATATTTAACAGGGTTCTAAGGGACTTCGGAATCCACTTAGAAAACGTTCGACATCGGGGACGAGTGGCTTTATACAGGAAGCTGAAAAGAATCCCTCTTGAACCCAAAAGTGCCATGTTGGCCTCTGTACAATCAAACGACACGTACCAGATCTACGAGACCGCCATGTTCCGGTGACAACTCAGCTGAGCACATTATAATGAGCACTACATGACGTTTGAGTACATCAGACAACTGCTTCCCATGGTTCTGGAGTAGGCTATTCTAGAAATTTTTTTTTATCTACCCTAGGCACGATTTTTCCAGGAAATACCGCGACGTTCATGGTAGATTTCTCACTCTTGACATGTTTATTATAAGGTAGAATCTCTAGTACAAAAGAAAACAGTCTTGGTTAAAGAAAAATTACGCTTCTTGATAATACTACCGAGCCCTCCCCCAGCCCCGCCTGATTTGTCCCTACGGCATGCACACCCATAGACTAATGATGGCTGCCGATTCAAGGGAAACAAAAGTTCTAGAAGAACTACCAGAAAGTGTGATTCTTTGGGACGAGAAAGAAGTTGTACAAAAACAGATAGAACAGATTGGAGCTTCTGCTTGTGGGGCAACGGCAGTTTTAAACGTGTTGGTGAGAGATTGCAGTTATCCGCATATCAATAGACATTTTGCTCTGGAAGTTCTCTCTCACGTTTGTGTAATATTATACCCTAGGATGTGATTTTGTATTTGCTTTATTTCAGTTTTTCATATGCTTGGCTTTTTAATTTATCTTAATTTAGCAGTATGCATCAACAAAAAGTAATATCGAAAAGATCGGATCGATGAACGCAGAAGATAATAAGGGTGATGGGTAAAACCATGACCCCAGTCCATGGACTACCCAAATGGACTACCCTAAAATGGACTACCCCTATAAATATACTATTTCGAATAATATACTATTTCGAATGAGTACTATTCATATTCATTTATATACTTACATTGCACGAACTTTGTTTATTTTTCGTCTGATCCATAGCTCGGGTGTAAGAAATGTGCGGAACAGCTGCGGTTATAAACCACCTTGTAAGGGCGATTAGATTTGAGACTACATTTTTCTGCATTCAACGGTTGTTTATTGAATATAATATTCAAGATGGTGGCTGGATCAGCCAAAGGATAAACAAGGTTCGTGCGATCTAAGTATATAAATGGCAGTTCCTTGAATAGTACTCATTCGAAATAGTATTTTATAGGGGTTAGTCCATTTTATGGTAGTCCATTTGGGTAGTCCATCGGAGTAGTCCATGGACTGGGGGTCAGCGTTTAGTCCATCATCGATAATAAGGCATGTATATATTCTTTTATATCTCCAGTAAAATTGTAGCCTCTTGCATTCTAAAATAGAAACCCTGTTGAAAAAAAAATTTCCTACTGCTGACCTGACGAATGCCCCTGTTTCCAATGAGGCATAGGCTGCAGATCACTACTGTTGGAACTTACAACCAAAAGGATAGGGAATATAAAACTGAGTTGGGAGTTTATGAGCCCATTACTCTTTTATTATTTCAGAAGTTATTTGGGAGAAATGCAGATCTTGATTTAACCATGGAGGCAGTAAAAACAAAGCTCCGACATAACAATGCTCCTTTGCCAGAATACTTGTTGTCTCGCAGTGTTGCAGGAACAACCCATGAAGGCCTGATAGAAGGAATCAGCCAAATAACACAAGGTGAAATTGTGGGACGCTTCTTCCACATGTACCCTGAACGCAACTTTGATTTGTCAAGCTGGTTAAGGTGTTGGCTTGTCAAAGGTGTTGTGCCCTTGGCAACTCTGAACTGTCAACAAATTCCTCTAGAGGATGGAACTATACCTGATGCGTGGCATCACCAAGTAGTCTGTGGAGTTAGTAAGAAAGGGGTTCATATGGTCAATCCTGACCAAGTTCTTCCCTTTGATGTTATAACAAAGCAACTGTGCAGTAATTCTGTGCTTCTTATAAGAAGGCAGGATGTATTACAGCGTTGGAATGCTACAATGGACTATTCGTGCTGGAGTTCTCACAATAGTGAAAGTAAATGGACAGAATTGAAATGTAAACAGCAAATTGATCGCTTAGTAAAAGAGGAAACTTTACTATTGTTGCATGGAAGTAAGCTGAAATACAGAGAACTATTAACCACCCATATAACAATTCCTGCTGCATATAAATCTGGTGTTACTTTGTTTGCCCTTCAAAACACCAAAGTCTCCAGTCTGTTGAAAGAAGAAAAGGAGCTTCCAGTCAAAGATGGAAAGGATGGAGCTTACGTAAAAGCTCCATGTAATGAAGACTTGCTCAGTGTTAATGTATGAATTAGATGGGGACAGTATATGTAGTGAAAGTATAATGTAAAATAATTTACAAGAAACCAGGTCCTTATCTAGCATCTTAAAACCATATCACTGATGCTATGTATTGTCCTGGTGCATCATATCTTCAGTGTTACATGTTTAGTTACAGAACCAGGTTTGCATCCCCAGATAAATTTCATATGTAATGTTCAAATAAGGCTGTAACAATGCATCAAACTTTTGATGATTTGCAATATTAATGCTGCTATAGCGATGGATCGATAGTGAAAATGAAACATCAATAACAATTGCGATAGTGTAGCGAACTATCAATAGTTTGGATAGTTTCTATACTTCTAACATTTTAACTTCTTTGGAAAATAAAGAGACCTTTTTTTTACCCAAGTTTGATTTTCAAGAACACAATAAAAGTAAAAAAGGTAGTAAAAACAATTCATCTACCTACTGCACCTAGCATCTTTAGCGTCTTGATTCTCAAACCTCCATTAGGGTCTTGCCATCCTCTTTCCTGGGTTCTAATCTAATATTAGAGGGGGATTATATAAGTTGCTGTGACTGCTGTTTTATTAATAGTTCTTACATGTCAGTAGTAGTCTCATCTGCTTTAAGATTTTTCTCAAACTATATGTACTACGGTGTTTGTTTTGTAATTGAAAACAAAAACTACAGATAACATTTTGAGTGTTTGTTCAACATTTTTATTTTTACCACAAATTGTTTAAATTCTACTACAGTGTTCCAGTGTTCATGAATCTACTACAACAATAAGAACAGCTGTGTTTAACACTTTAATGCATTTGTTTTCTTAAAAAAAAAAACTGATTAAATTCCATTGCACTGTGTTCCACAGTACCTGTATTGACTACTACTACTTAGATATTTAAAGTGTAATGCATTAAGTAAATAGAGACATTCCTAAAAACTATTGCAGTATTGTTACAATAGTACCTACACTACTGCAATACTATTGCAATATCCATGTGACCTATTGCAATACAATTGCAATAGTTAAAATGTCAACTGAGCTACTCATTTTCTAGAACATGTTGTAAAATCTGGAAAGAGTTACTGGGATCTTTCTGTGCAAAAACTAAAACATCCTTTAATAAATGCCTTCAAATGCAAAACTTCTTGCTCAAGAGGATATTTATGCTGATGTCAACTGCACTTTCATCAAAAACTTAAACGTAAACATGATATGATTAACTAGCATGAAACAATTTTAATTTCAGTTTAAAATCATTTTGTTTTACTTAACCTGTTATACATTAATTACTGTTATATCTTTAAATTATATCACCCCTGTAAATATTAAGTTTCTCTGAGTTGCTTTGCTTGATCTACTACATTACCCACCTAGGTAAGCTTATGCCATTTCGGGTTCATGTATCTTTTCTTACTAGTCAGGTAAATGTGCTTTAAATCTGGTTTGATTTGATAGTCACATAAGCTGGCATGCGCATGGTAGAAGTAAGGTTAGCCCTGAAATCAGAGTAATGATCCGTCGCATGCTCAATCATATGAACTCAGCTACCTTGACCGCACAACTAAGGCCTTAACTACCATACTCTTGTGAAGGAACGAACAAAATCTTACAGCCGACCATGGCTAGCACAAATGATGGAATTATCTCCGCACAGGTTCCTACTTCATTATGCATGCTGTAGCCATACTGTTTCATTCTGCAATAACAAGAAATGTTTACATGTGCATTACCCTAAAAAATTCATCTGCTGCATGCATAATGAAATTGAGACCTGTGCGGAAATCTTGCCCAAATGATCAATCGACAAGGGCGATTTGGCATCCAGAGTAAACTTCCTTACCGCATACTTGAATATTTACAATTCAACGGTTGCAACAGCTGATCAGTGTTTTTTTCAGTGCGCTGAACCGACCGCTGAAGCTGGTATTGCGGCCGCTTTCTATTTCCCCTCGAGTTGTTCCAGTCGTGTTGTTTTACCCCAGACCGACCCCCCAGACCTACACAGGCCCTTTGGCAGGGAGAATCAGGCCTGAAAAAGTTAACATGTTTGCTTTCTTAGTCTTTGTAGCAGTTGGTGGAGTCGGCTTATTTGCCATGTTTCTTTTTGATTTTATTACGAAGAAAAAGACTGAAATCAACGGCGCTCATGTTCTCGTAAGATCATCACAATGATTTCCTTTCAAGGTTTGTATGTGGTACAAAGTCTGCATGTTGTACAATGATTGTTGTTTCATTTGTTACTAGGTCACTGGTGGATCTAGTGGTATTGGTAGATCCCTGGCGATCAAACTGGTTGCGAATGGGGCCAATGTAACAATAATGGCGCGAAATGTGGTAAGCTTGTTGCTAAATAGTTTGGTGAAGGCGCGCTGGTTGGGCGGGGTGCCTAATGGGAAATTCACTGAAAAACTAAATTTATGTCTCACTTCATCGGTAGGGTGTAATGTGACGCATCAAAGGACTGTAGGCTTTCTTTAAACATTTCTTGTGTGTTCTTTCTTGTCTGGTGGGGAATAGCTAATGATCTGGACCTCCACTTACTGCTCTCTGAAAGAAGAGCACCGCTAAGACTCACTTCATCCCATTTAAGCCATAGATATTTGGGTTTATGTTTGGTATAAAACGCACCGGTGCCATAACAAAAGGTCACAAAGAAAATTCAAGCAATGCAGACCACGACAACAATGGCGCTAGACCAAGAAAATCTTTACACTGTTTTACCCCCATCCCCTTCCCTCAAAACGTTTTGCCCGTGCGAGAAAAGGCATTTGTTTGGCAAGCTTTAAGGCGTGGATGCATACATGTGGCTGGTGTTCTTGAGGTTTGACACTTAATTAAAGCATAGTTTATTCACAAAGGTCAATGGGAATTTCTGGAGTGATTTGGAAATATAATATAATAAAATTAACTTAGAATTAATTTAAGTAGCTGTTCTACCATACACTTCAAATTATATTTCAGTCCAAACTACAAGAGACATTAGAAGAAGTGAAGAAACAGCTGATTCCAGAAAGAAAGGTAATAATCAGAATATCATAACTTTTTCAGTTGGCTTGATAGCTCAGTTGATAGGGCACTGCACCTGTATTGCAGAGGTCATGGGTTCGAATCCCAGTCAGGCCTGAATTTTTTTCAGGCGTTAATTTCACAGCAGCTTAAGTTGTGTACATAACTGTGATGATCAGTCAATGTCATTATAATAATGACATTGATTGATTTATAACATAGAACATACTCATTTTTCATGGACAATTCTCTCCAAGGGGGAAAGGTGCAATGAGGTTATCCCTGTTTGAAGCGCCAACCCAAAGGCCAGACCACAACACTGCGAACTACGTCCCCTAGTAACTCTTATGATCTGTGAGTGGGTTCTTTAACGTCCCGCTAAGTTATCATGAACAAGGGTTGTGAGACAGGACCTACAGTTTATCGTCCTTATCCAAGAAGACTAGAACGTCTAACCATATGTAGATGTCATTACAAAGGCAGCACTTTCTCCTCAGTTATTTAAAGACCCTGAGTGTTGGTCCAGCCGGGGTTTGAACCCGCGACCTTGCGCACGGTAGTCCGGTGCTCTAGCAACTGAGCTAACCAGTTGGCGGTCAAAGCTAACCGGTCGGTCATTGCATATTACTCCGCAGTTCAAATATATGGTCTTTCATATATTCACTTGCATTTCTTCTCCATCTACGGGCATATTACGAACTCACAACATGACCAGCTCCCAGTTGGCTTGATGGCTCAGTTGATAGAGCACTGCACCGGTATAGCAGAGGATATGGGTTCAAATCCCGTTCAGGCCTGAATTTTTTTTTCAGGCTTTAATTTCACAGCTGCTTAAGTTGTGTACATAACTGAGATGATTAATCAATCAATGTCATTGCATATTACTCTGCAGTTCAAATATATGGTCTTTCATATATTCACTTGCATATCATAACTTAAGTTAAAAAGATGAAAAATATGTCAGTTAATTACTGGTGACCTGAAAAAAAGTCACTTTAAATAACATGCTGCATCTATGGCCATGCATGCTTGTTTCCTCAACATGGTCTGATTATGATAGATTTGGTTTTAGGCCCAGTTCCTGTGCAGTCATAAAATTTACCTGCATTATGCCTTGGTTATTTATAGCAGTCATTATAAGGTTATAAGTTGTCTGTTAGTATAATTTGAACTACAAGTTTTACTGTATCTGCTGGGAAGCAACGTTCCCACTGTTTGACATCATTGTTCTGCTTTTAGGTGTTAGCACTTTCAGTGGACCTGAATAGTGGTGCACAAGCAGTAGAGAATTCTATCAAACAGGTTGGTTGTATTCAATCAAATCATGGTAACGTGCATGGTTTAGATCGGCATTTAATACATCTCAGTAAATTCACCTTTTCTATCTAACTAGTCAATCTCCTCAAGAAAAGAGTGCTTTTGAGCATCAACTGTCTTGATATTAATGCAGGCTTGTGATACTATGGGACCTGTAGATATTCTCATCAATTGTGCAGGATTTGCAGTGTGTGGGTTATTTGAAGATACTCCAGCTGAGCATTTTAAGGTAAATTTTATGAATTAAATGCATTTTTACTTAATGATATCTTTAAAATAATATCAGGTCCTTTCAAGTTAACTTCTCTAAACAGACACTCAGACTTGGACAGCTCTTTTTAAACCACATTAATAAAACATTGTTTGAACACCAAACCAAACTTTACATCCAAATTTCCAGCTTGTGGGAAAATCAACGACTGAACATGTCAAGTGTTTTGCATGACTTCTCAATCTGGTGGAAAGAACATGATTTGTGCAAAAGAAAAAACAACTTGTCAAGTCATAGCCTATTTCCTTTATTTGCCTATGGCTTATACTGTTAATGATTTTAAAAGTTGTGGTCTAACTCTGGTTACAGGGTGATTGGAAGTGAGAACATATCAGTACCTAGATGGATTTTAATTTGTTTAATGTTTTAATTTCAGACTATGGTTAACACAAATTATCTTGGGAGTGTCTATTCATGTCTCGCTGTAATCAAGAGCATGAAAGAGAGAAGACAAGGTCATGTTGTGTTTGTTTCCTCAATTGGTGGACAGGTAAGGAGCTTAAAATACATTTTTATTATTATTATTATTATTTATTTATTTAATAACAACCACAATATACAGTTGACATTTTACATTAAAAAAACTCTACAAAGGAGAAATGAACTAAAGTTTGTAATGCCAAAATTCTTATGATCTTTCTTATGTATCATTCCGAGGTTGCTTTTTCTTTTTTTTAGCAAAAAAAAGCACCCCCCCCTCGAAAAATTCAGGTCGCGTGCTCCAAAAAGGGCAAAAGTGGTTCCCATATCTTCATATCAGATGAACTTTTGTTTTCTATTTGACAAAAATATTTAAGATAAGGCAGAAAAATGTTCAAGCTTGGAGCATGTTCCTGTAAGCGGCATATCCAAATGCAGTATCTAGCAATAAGGCAGCAGAAGTTAATTTGGAGTTTGTATTTGGAGCTATCTGGCCTCAGACCCAAGACACTGTGCCTATGTGCAAGTCATTATCTTTCAGCGGTATTTTACAAGACTGCAACCATATGGAGAGGCTATCCCAAATCATTTTTGTTTCTTCGCATCTCCAGAATAGGTGTGTTAGATTTTCTCTTTCTTTATGACAGAAGCTGCATCTATCATTGCTACTAAGTCCTATTTTTTGCAAGAAGCTATTGGTTGCTAACCGTCGATGTAATAGTTTAAAGTTAAAAGTGATAAGTTTAGAGCTCTTAGAGCATTTAAAAGATGAAAGATATACTATTTCCCAATCAATGTTTTCGTTAGGATCAAGGTTGATGTCTTTATACCATTTGTCTTGACATAAATATGGCTGTTCGCTTTTGCTTGTCACGAGTTTCTGGTAGACCAATCTAGATGGCTTTTGGTTCTTTAGAAATTTCAAGAAAAAGCATTCATACCTTGGTTGAATCCTTGTGTTTTGCCTTCGTAGCCGATTAACTGCTGAGACTACTCCGAAAAAGGTTAAAGGCCGAACTTGAAAATGGTATTTACTTCGAAAAGCAGCGAGGGAAAGTAGGTTGAAGGATTCGTCCATTAAATGTCTAACTTGTGTTATACCCTTGGAAAGCCAATCCTTATAAAGTACAGGTTTGTTTTGTATTCGTATCAGTAAATTGTGCCACAAAGGTGACAACAGAAAGTGCTCATCAGACACTATTGTTTCCTCAAAAAAATCTCTGACCAAATTTCAAAAATTTCTTTTACAAAGGGGTCTGTTGTTTTTAAGTTGTTAACATTGTTTTTGCTGAGGTTTCCCTTAAACGTGGTTTCAACACTGTAATGCTCAAATTCTGAGTCAAAAAAGTCTTCCAGTTACTATGTTTTTCAGAATTAAGGTATTTTTGGATCCAGGTAGCCTTTAGAGACTTATTGAAACAGGCAATATCAATCATTGTAAGTCCTCCTTTAGAATAGTTTTTGATCATTGTCTTCCATTTGATTTTATCTCCTTTATCGTTCCACAAAAATTGTAGAATATTTTGTTGATTTCTTTGATTGCTTTCTGCTTTTTTCTTTCTTTGATTGGCTAGTTTGTAGAGGTGTGAGTATGTACACTAATTGAGATGCAGAAAGACTTTTTAAGACTACTATTTTCCCCATTAGGCTTAGTCTGCGAAATTTCCAGCACCCTAAGATCGACCTAATGTTTTCTATCTTTTCATTGTAATTTAACGTCATTGTAATATCAGGGTCCGTGGAGAGCCAAACACCTAGAACTTTGATTTTTTTTCTTGGCCATTTGTAATCCTTCTCTGGACAAAATTTTAAGTCACAACCTGCCTTGGAGCCTATCCAAAGAGCTTCTGTCTGTTTACTATTTAGTCTGAGACCAGATTATTACCAAAATATTCTATTAAGGTTATAGATTCCAGAAAAGATTCTTCGGAACCGTCTAAAATAAGTGTTGTGTCATCTGCATATTGACTTAACTTGAGATCGATGCCGTTTATTTCTATACCTTTGATTGTCCTTCTTTTCCGAATGGCTTCAGCGAGAATTTCTACAGATAGTATAAACAAATAAGGCGACAAAGGGCAGCCTTGCCTAACTTCGCGGCTAAGTTAAAAAAAATTGCTAGTCCACCCGTTATTCAAGATACAGCTGTCGATGTTACAGTAAAAGAGTTTAATCCAGTTTAACAGCGATTGCCCGAAACCGAAGTACTTGAAAGTTTTATCAATAAAAGACCACTCGAGCGTACCAAAAGCTTTCTTAAAATCAAGAAAAAGAAGAAGTCCCGGAATGTTTTTCTTTGCCCTATTTTTAATAACACTGTCCAGTAAACGGATGTTTTCACTAATGCATCTGTTTTTAATGAAACCTGCTTGATCGTCCAAAATGAGCTTTGGGAGAACAGCTTTAATTCGGCTTGCAATAGCTTTTGAGGCAATCTTATAGTCACAATTTAATAGCGTTAATGGTCGCCAAGTTTTAATCAAATTGAGCTCAGCATCTTTCTTAGGTATAAGTTTGACAATTCCACATCTTTACGATATTGAAAGTTTGCCAGTCTGGTAAGAGTGATTTAGAGCATTTACTAACATTTCTCCTATATTATTCCAAAATACTTTGAAAAATTCGCAGGGAAGGCCGTCTGTTCCTGGCATTTTTTCAGAGGCCATATTTCTTAATGCTTCCAAGCATTCTTTAGTGGATATAGGTCCTTCACAAAGCAATTGTTCCTCTTTGCTTAGAAATTTTTGATTTTAAGGGGATGGAAAGAAATTATTGGAAAGGTCATTGGCATCTACTTTTGAACTGTAAAGATGTTTGTAAAAGGATTCACACTCACATAAAATCTCTTTGTCTGAACAAATGAAGTCGTTTTCGCTGATTTTTAGTTGAGCTATCATTCCTTGTTTACAGTGCCTCTTTTCAAGGTTTAAAAAGTATTTGGTGTTTTTCTCACCTTCGTTATGCCATCGAGATTTTGATCTTAAAATCGCCCCTTTTGTCTGATATTCGATTATTGTTTCTAATTCATGTTTTTTCCTTTCAACATCCGACCAGAGTTTCTGCTTTTGTTTCTCATCAGCAAAAGTATTGGTAAGTTGGTTTTCCAAAGTTAAAATTGATTTTTCGATTTCTTCCTGCTTTTTTCCTAAAACTCTCTTCTTTGTTGCTCCATATTTAATAGATGCTTCTCTTACTTTCATTTTTATGATTTCCCATAAAAGGCTAGGGTCGACTGTGTTGTCTTGCGCGTATTCATCTTTAGTTTGAGTTATGATTAATTTGATCTGTTTCACATATTCTATGTCAGTTTAAAAAGGAGGTGTTTAATTTCCAGAAACCTCGACCTCTAGCGTTGGAGTGTAAAGAAATTTTTAAGGTGATCATGGAGTGATCCGTTTTGTAGCCTGGTAATATGTCTGCGTCGATGGTGTTACAAAATATGCATTGATTAACTAAAAAAAAATCGAATCTACAGTGTATTTCGGGTTTCTTCTGCCTCCAGGTAAATCTAGAAGATTCAGGATTTAGAACTCTCCACGCATCAGTTAGATCTAAGTTTTCGATAGAGCTATTAACAACTTCCAAGCATATTTTATGAGTTCTGGCAAGGCCACCCTTTTTATCCTTTTCAACATCCAAAACTACATTAAAATCACCGCCTATTATACTCTCTTCACACTTGAAATCGGCTACATGATCAAAAACAGAGGTGAAGAAGTTTGGATTGTCATCATTTGGAGCATATATGTTTGACAGCATTAACTGTTTTCCATTTGTAATCAAGTCACATATCACAAAGCGTCCCTCGGGATCAGAGTAGGTTTTAGAGATTTGAAAAGTGAAGTTGTTGTTAAACAAAATTGCGACACCTGCCTTATTGCTAGAGCTGCAACTGAATAGAGCTTGATACCCCCATTCAGCTCGCCAATCGTGCTTATTGTTTTCTGTACAATGTACTTCTAGCATGAAATAAATAGACATGTTTTTCCCTCGAAGCCAGTTGAAAATTTCTCTTCACTTAACTTTGTCTCCTAAACCCCTTATGTTAAGTGATCCTATTTTAAGATCCATTTTTTGGTGTTATGTTGTGTTGGATACATTTTGCTGCCTTCAACCAAAGAACACTTTTGTCTTGAAACACGACAAAGTAAGCTAAGAACATACAAGAAATCAAGTGAGTGAAAAAAAAAACAAAAAACAATGAAACTACACACATAAACAAAAGTGTAAACATTGATAAAATAATTATAAACAGAAACCATGCACCTATAGTATCGTAAAAGTTTTCCTAGCCTGAAGGGCAAAAATAAGCCGCAGTTTTTGATCTTGTTCGCAGGAATCGAAGCCTGCCCGCAATCGAAATATTAAACAGTCTGTTTAAAGTAATTACACATAATACTCTCGGTAAATCAGCATTATCTTGATGAAATAAGGTTCTGGAAATGAAAGGTTGAGAGCTGATATGCAGTTCTTTGCCTACTGGCCATAATCGTCCTCTTATATACAACTTATCTGGTTTGGACTGGCTAAAAGCCACAGCAATTCCATTTCGTTTGGCGGTTTTGAAAGTATCCATCTGTTCTTTCCGTCGTTTGATTAAAATACATACATATATGTTGTAATTTGATTGCTCAGTAAATACTGACATAAATTTACTTGCAACAGACTTCCAATGCAGCTGTTAGTATTTTTGATATGTTTTGTACATTTAAGTTATTAATTGAAGATTTGGCCCCCATAGTATTACATGCAGTTTGTAGCAACTTCAATGTGGAATTTATAAATGAAGTATACTTATTTTACTCTTTTTATTTATTTTAGTTTGGTATCTTTGGTTTTACTGCATATGCTCCTTCTAAGTTTGCCATCAGAGGACTTGCTGAGGCCCTTTTCATGGAGGTACTGTACCAAAAACATATTTTTTTCTGGGAATATCTGTTGTCCATTAAACAAATTAAAGTGATGTATTTAACTTTCTTACTGATCTACTTTGGCAGCTTCTTTGTAAAACTCACTGTATAAATGATATTGGTTTGAAGGGTGTGTTAGCTATTTCCATCTAAAATCACAAAGAATGCAAGTAAACTGAGATAAGTTTGATTGGAGAAACAAGAGGCCTAATATATAGCAATATTAGGCCTAGGGAGATTTGTGTAGGTGTGGATGAAAACTTGTCCATGGCCCACCCTTTGGGGTCTTAAATGTGATTTTTGGCTCATTCCCTTGTAGACTTCATTTCAGATATGAAATTATATTAAACATTTGTTAATGGGGTCCTCTGCATCTTCAGTGCAGGTTAAGGGGCTGCAATTCATTTATAATTATTCTCTTAATTAAGGAAATAGCTTAAAGTAATAGGACACATTTATAAAGGCAGATCCGGTTTGCATACAGCTGCTAACTATTAAAGGTACTTGCTTAACATTGTTGATATTTCCTGTGATAGGTGAAGCCATATAATGTTGGCATCTCTGTGGTATTTCCACCTGATACAGATACTCCAGGATTTGCCAATGAAAACAAGAACAAGGTTTGTAATTACACTGTTTGTAATTGCATTAGTGTGTCGATGGTATGTCAAGCATTTTCAGAACCCCATGTGGCTTATGTGTGGAATTCTATTTAGTTGATGTGTTTCCTTTTTTTCTTTCTCTCTCTCCCTCTGTCTCTTAGCCTGAAGAAACTCATCTCATATGCGCCTCAGGTGGGCTTTTCTCCCCCGAGCAGGTTGCAGAGAAGATTATCTTAGGAATCAAGGTTAGGGGTTCAGGTGTTTCTTTTCAGAACATATACATGTAAAAAGAGAGAGTTTCCTGTCTCATTGGATTTTTATTGGTTCTTGATAGCTTAGTTATTTAATAACTCAGCAGACTCTGCACAAAGTATCCTGTGTAGCAGGCATTTCTGTATGGTTTTAAGCACTTGAGAGCCAATTTTCAAAATTTGGTTGCTGGTTCTTTCTTCTCCTCTCGCCCCATTCCACCCACACCCAAATTACAGAAACTGGCTTTCAAGTTCTCAAAAACCGCATGAAAACACTTGCTACACAGGCTGTGCACAAAGTTATTGGGCTAGTAAAAGTACACAGTGTGGCATGAGAATGCTGTGCATTGTTAAATTTTACTTGCCCTCCTGATAGCAGGAGGATGGCTTATATTTTCAGTTTGGGTTCATATAGATTTTCAGATAGGGTGTGTTGTTCTGATATCAGTTCTTAATGCCTCTGATGTCTATTTCTAGGGCAGGAAGTTTCTGATATCTTGTGGTTTTGATGGATTTGTGGTGAAAACCTTAACATGTGGTGTCTCCCCAGCATCATCACTGATAGAACTGTTTACGCAGGTTTGGTGAACAAAAATTAAGTAAGAGTCTTAGTTGAGTAAGAGATTTTACTCAGTGGGACACCTCAATGCTCTACAGTGCTGTCCTGTAGTACCATTTTGAGCTATTCTACAGATATGATGAACTTTATAATGGTCCAACAGTCCCCTTACTCCCAGATGTATAGTAAATAATGTAGTGTGTTCCCTTTTTTGGCCAGAGAGGTTGTGTTGTGAAGCTCCATAGGGTGTACAACAATTGCCTTATGTTCCAGGATCTTCAGGGTAGTGTATAGTGTAGCTTTCACCTGCTTCTGTCTCTCCTGGAGATATAATTTACAGTGTTTACTTGTCTGCAGTTATAATGAAGGTACCAACAGTCAACTGACTTCAATTTTTTGTTGCATAGGTCATACTTATGGGTCCATTGAGACTTGTCTTGGCATGTTACTCCTACCATTATGACCACATTGTTTCAAAAGGAATGAAGAAAAGAGAAAAAACGAAAAAGGCAGAATAGGAGATGGTTTGCCAGCTAGCATCTGTACATAATTTTTGATGGACACAGTTTCTAGAGCTCTTTTCATTATCTTGTGTTTTATCAAGAAGACATAGGAATACTGCTTCCAAAACATCACAAATATATGTTGTAATATTACAGCTAACTCTCTCGTAAGCGACCATCCTTGGTGCACGACAAAGTGATCGCTTACGGGAGGTGGTCGCTAACGGCTCAAACTCAATTGGTAACCTAATTACATAAACACACTTGATGAATCATTAAAGGTGTGTTCAACATGAATTTATGGGTGTTGATTCTTTAACACTATCACATCCAAAATCCATGTGGTAATTCTCCTTTGTGAGTGTTACCGGTATATACTTTCATACGGTACTTTGGAGATTTTGGAAGTTATCCTCAGGTTGATACTTTTCTTGATTCTCCTCACCTGTTTGCTTAACAATATATTGGTATTGTGAGGAGAAGTTACATATTGATCACTTCTGGGAGTTATGCCATCGGTTTAATATCCGATACTCCATTAGCCGTCTACTGCTCAAGTTGTTTTTTTTTTTCGTAAATCAGTTTGAGGCCGGCAGCTACTGTTTTCACAACTACAGAGACTTCACGGGAAAGCTAGTATGAGTGGGCAATACTTTCCATTCAACAAAAATTTGCCAGATACTTCAAAATTTGGTAATATCCCAGCCTCATCAAAAATAAAATGGTCCATCCCTTAGAAATTTGAGTAGTGGTCGCTTACGAGAGAATTTTTGAAACAGTATTTGACTGAGAAATAAAATGGTTATTGACAAAGTGGTCGCTTGCGAGAGGTGTTCCCCATGAGAGAGTTTACTGTATTTTAATTATATATAGCAAATGAAAGTTCTGATTGGTCGTTTTGGATGATTGGTTATATTCTTTGGTTTTGTAAGATGGAAGGTAGATTTTCTTGTCTATTGTCCAAACCATTGAGTATCACACTACCGTCTCTCATTAGTCCCCACCAGCCCTACCGATACTAGCTGGGGACTCTTCTTGGGTGTAAAACGTGAGTCTCACTATTAAAGTAAAAAGGGATATGACAAGTACATCAATGAAATGCCTCTTTTCCCTAAGCCACCCTTGTTTGTCAGAAGTGTTAAGTATATGAATTTTTATAACAGGCCAGTGCTTGTGTTCGTGTTTTAATAATGATGTTTGAACGCTCCTTTAGTTTTCATTAAATCAACATTAGATCGCCAAATTAGCAAGTTATTTTTACGCTAGTTGTAGTTTATTCTTTTTTTCGAGTGGAATTCCTGACGTTTATTCAAGCCAAAAGGTGCCAGAGAGAACAACTGTGCACTCCAATATGCCTCTTTAGTGATTAAAAGCTTTTCGATGTTACTTGTATTGTTTGCATTTATCTGCACTTGATCAATACACTGGAAAGAAAAATCGTTTAAGTCGTGCGGTGTTCTGTTGAAATGAACCGCTACCTCACAAGTCTTTTTCTTGGTCAGCATGGCAGACTTGTGGTTAAAGAGGCATATTGGAGTGCACAGTTGTTCTCTCTGGCACCTTTTGGCTTGAATAAACGTCAGGAATTCCACTCGAAAAAAAGAATAAACTACAACTAGCGTAAAAATAACTTGCTAATTTGGCGGTTATCTTAGTTCAGGTGTTCAAAGGCCCTGACCTTGGATCTTGTTAGCTTTGTTAGTGCAAGGTTTTCTCAGGGGCCCCCATCGGGGAATTTATTACATTATTGTTGTTTAAGGGCCCTGTTCAGGGCGCCTGTTGTGCCTTGCCGCGGCATAGTTTCAAGGGCTTTGTTTGGGGTTTTTATTACAAGTTTTTCCTAGGATGGCCTTTTATGAATACTGTGAATATTTTACACGCGGGTCCCTTCACACTTTTGGCTGACTTGACGAATCATGTTATAGTTTTTTAACATTAATCTTATTTGTATTATATCCGATTATTTATTCATATTTGGTTTGCGTTTCTTGAGTTTTGTATCGCATTGTCATAGTTTCTCACTTAGTAATCACCGATTGTTTATCATTGGTTAATTTTTTTCATTTTCATGTGTTACCACGCCCTGTTATGTAATCATCTTTGTAATATTATGTCATCTTTTATACTGTAAACCTATTTAAGGATATTGTAATTTATTCACTTGCACTGCAACTGATGAAGGTCTTTGACCGAAACGTCTATTTCTATTAAATTTTTAAACTTTTTTTAGATTTTCTACTGTATATATATATATTTTTTTCGCTCGAAGTTGTCCGTCCTCGTTTTCCATAATTGCCTACAAATTTCATTACTCGAGGTTTGGACTACGAATCCTTTTGGATCCTTCTGGCGTGTGGCATCCCTGTTGGCTCGAAGCATCATAACTTTATATATATATATATATATATATATAAGCGTTTCTGAGAAAACGTTACTATAAAAATTTCACCTGACATAAAAAATCAAAGCGTTTTAAGCCTTAGCATTTCAGACCAATTACCTTAATCAGACATAAACCAAAGCCTATTAGGCCCCCCTATTCCCCCACATCCCTGTCCTCCCCCCTTACTGCTTTCCTGCCATATCCCCTGCCGACCCCACCCCATCCCCCCCCCTGCAATAACACTAACTCTCTTTAGGCTTTACATGCAAAATAAAGTACCTTACACAAGCTCTGATTACACACTGAAACAACTGAGATGTGAAACTAAATAAAACAACAGAGATTTTTAGCCTTAAAACCTAAATTCCCTAACCCTACCCCCGACAAAACAATAGCACAAGTCCGATAAGGACAATATGGTAAGGTAAAACGCGATATGATGAATTCGTTGGTACCAACACAACCGTTCTCCCCCATGAAACGAAAAACACCCGCTTAGCCCAATTCCGGGCATTGCCCGATTTTCGGCAAAAAAGTTACCTTGAATTTTGCAGGTACCTTCTTTGAAAAACGCCTAGATATATATATATATATAGTAGAGTAAACCCCCCAAATCACTCCTATACTAGAGTAGCTGTTTACCAGAAACTGAGGTCACCAGCACAGTCTAACCAAAACAAAACCTTATATATACCACAATCATTTCTCTCTCAAAAAGAGTTATTTAGGGCCTGATTACATGAGCCGGGCTGGCTCGGTTTGCCGAGATCTGGGCACGTGTGTTAAACGCAACAAAAATCAACTTCGCGATTACATGACAACCGGGCCAGCCCGGTTAGCCGAGATCCCGGTATCGCGATACCGGGATCCCGGCTAACCGGGCTGAAAATTTTTCATGTAATCACGTTCACCGGGCCAGCCCGGCTTGCTGGGCCAGCAATAGGACGAGGCCGGACATCGGGTACTTTATAAAACTCATGCGCATTGGTGCTCTCTCTTAAACATGAAGCCGTCGAAGTTTTAACTGTTTCGACTTCTTCACGAATAGATTTTTCTTTCGAGCAAAGTGGACCACCATCAAATCTATGTTTGGAACGGAAAACAATGCAGTCAGATGCTGTAGAAAGGTGATGACAATCATTCGACGCATTTTACTTGAAGGAGCTATTTTGAAATAAACTACTTTCCGTCAAAGACGTTCGCGCCAAAATTCAGCTCGCCACGGGCTGCCTCGGCAGTAGTATGTTACCGTAAAAATAGGCCGATTTTAATATTTATTTTTGTAACCCGATTTTAATATTTTATTAATTTTTTAAAGATTTACAATAATTTTATCGGCCGATTTTAATATTTATTTTTGTAACCCGATTTTAATATTTTATTAATTTTTTTGAAAAAAATGAATTATGGTTTAAAGATTTACAATAATTTTATGAAATATGGAACAATTAAAAGATTCTGAATTAAAAAAAATTGTAAAAGAATTGAGAATACCTGGTTGGTCTAGTTTACGTAAAGCGGAAAAAATTCAAGCATTGCGAGAGAGGGGAATTAATACAAATGAAGATTTGGAAAATTACCGACAAAGACTTATTGATAATAGACCACAAACTCCAGAGGGGCCAAATCCAAGACCGCGTATACCAACACCAACACCAAGACCACAAACTACAGCGGAGCCGCCCCCCATAAAAAATATGACTAATCAAAAGAAAAGTCTTATACCTAGACCAATTCCAAAACCTAGACCTAGAATTGGGAAAAATATTCCTACTACTCGACCACAACAACCATATTTTCCACAATATTATCAGCCACAACAACCATATTTTCCACAATATTATCAGCCACAACAACCATATTATCCACAATATTATCAGCCACAACAACCATATTATCCACAATATTATCAGCCACAACAACCATATTATCCACAATATTATCAGCCACAACAACCATATTATCCATATTTTCATCCTCAACCTTATCAATATCCATTTTATCAAACGCAACAACAGGAACAAATATTACAACAACAAGAACAAATATTACAACAACAAGAACAAATATTACAACAACAAGAACAAATATTACAAAATAAAACATATATTAAAGAAGGTGTTAGAGATTATGAGAAGGAGGGTGCTAGACCTAAAGAATTAAAACCACCACAACCACAGAATACTTCAAAAAAACCTGAAAGAGAGGAAGATTTAATTATAGGTAGGGGTTATGAGAAGGAAGGTGATAAAACTAAACGAAACAGAACAACAACCCTTAGAATATTTCCAATAATACCTCCTGAAAATGAAGAAATACTTCAAAATATAACCGAAAGAAATGAAAACATTTTTCAAATTAGGAGAGATCTAGATAATGACTTATCAGAAACAATTTATAATGAATTGGAACCAAAAATAGAAATGCGATCAAGAATTGTTATTAGTTTTAGTTCTTTGATTCATAGAGGTAATGGGGAAATAATTAATTATCATCATACATTTAGGAATGAGGGGTCTTTTTCCATGCTTTCGGAAATAAAAGATTATATTGAGAGGTGTGAGGGACAAAGATTGAGTTTGGAGGGTATTGCTTGGAGCAGGGCATACTTACCACCATCTAAAATCATTGATAAAAAAGGTGCTCATGAAGGGAGAGTTGAATTTACAGAGGTAAAAGTAAAAGTTATTCACAGTAGCGAGCCTCTAATTGGGTGTGGAAAATTACCAGAACACCTTAGTAATAAAAAATGCCTTTACGCTGTCGATGGTAAGGATGATAATATGTGCTTTTGGCGGTGCATGGCTATTAAATTGAACATTATTGGTGGTAAAGAAAGACCTGAGAAAGACATAGAAAAACTAGCTCTGAAATTGGCCCGAGATTTTTATAATAACCAAAAATTGAAAGCTTCAGAAGTTAGACCGACAAAACTTGTTGATTTTGAAAAAATCTCAAAAATGTTTTATATTAACATTCGAGTTTACGAACAAAAAGAAATATTAAAAGACGAAATTTGGAAACTAATTTTTGGTAAAGGACAGTTCAAAGATAATTTACCTTGTTTAGATATTGGACTTCATGAGGGACACTGTTTTTTCATAAAGGATATAGAGATGCTATCAAAAAAATGGGAATGTTCAGGATGCAAACAAATATTTAACCGTCATGACTATCTTGGTGAACACGTAAAAAATAACAGCTGTAAAGGAGGAAAAATAGAAGTAATACTTACAGGTAAAAAGATAAATCACATTCCCGGAAGTTCTGAAAAAGTTTTTTATGGTGGTAATACCCAATTTAGCTATAAAGCTTGTAGATGGATAGATGAACAATCTAAGATTATAGGAAAACATATTCATCACGCTTTATGTGGTCATGGAGGTGAAAGGTGTGTTAAAGATGGAAGGGGAAATGAGATTTTTTTGGTGGATGGGTACGAACCTGAGACCCATACTGTTTTTGAGTTTTATGGGTGTAAATGGCACGGTTGCCCATGTTTAAAAGAAGATAAAAATAAATATAATGAAACAAAAAAAAGAGAAAAGATTATGAAAGATTTGGGGTATAGTGTTGTATCAGTTTGGGAGTGTGAAAAACCTAAATTGGGTGATACATGGTTTGAGAAGAAATTTATACCGCACAAAGATTTTATTGCTTATGATTTTGAGGCAATATTACAAAAAGATTTTCAACAGATTACTGATGATTTATCTTTTAACCAAACACATATACCGGTTAGCGTTGCAATACATGATACTCGTGAAAAAGAACCAACATTTATTATAAATTCAAATCCTGATGATCTTGTTAAAGAATTTGTTGAAAATTTGGAAAAGAGAAGAAAAAAGATTGTTGAAAAGGTTAAAAAAGAATATCCATTACCTGACCAAGATTCTATACCAAAGAAAGTTTTAGAGGAGTATGAAAAATGGTGTAATCAAGTTCCTGTTTTAGGGTTTAATAGTGGAAAGTATGATATTAATATGATTAAAAGATATTTTGTAAAAAACATGACTGATAAAACTAAGGATATTTTTGTTGCAAGGAATGCGAATAAATATGTGTTTTTGACAACCCCAAAATTTAAATTCTTGGATGTAATGTATTACCTTGCACCTGGTCTTTCTTTTGATAAGTGGTGTAAAGCAAACAACTGCGAAGTCAAAAAACTTGTATTTCCCTATGAATGGATGGATAGTTATGCTAAGCTTTATCACGTTGGGCCAGTAAAACATGAAGACTTTTACTCAAGGTTGAAACAGAAAAATATTTCATTAGAAGAATATGAAGATTTTAAGCGTGAATTCAAAAAAAGGGGTTGTGTTACAATGATGGATTGGTTGAGAGAGTATAACTTACACGACGTTATACCTTTCAGAGAAGCTTTAGAAAAAACAAGGGCTATGTATTATCCTGATAAAATCGATATATTAAAAGATGCAGTATCCATCCCCGGTGTCTCAATGATGTATGTTCTAAATAAATACCAAAAAATGAAAAAGAAAGGTGATCATGAATTATTTGCTCCTGGAAAATATTGTGTTCATAAATGTAATAAAATTTGTAATAAAGTGTTTTGTAAAAAATGTTACCAGATATTGAAAGATTGTAAGACATGCGACAAAAACAAAATTTATAAACTTTTGAAAACGGGTATGGTTGGGGGGCCTAGTATCATATTTATGCGTTATGCAGAGTTGGGAAAAACAAAGATTCGTTCTAATAAATATAAATTTCCTAAAAATTGTGTAAGAATTGTTGGTTATGATGCAAATGGGCTATATCTTTTCGCGGCGGGGCAAAAAATGCCATGTGGAAAAGGTGAATGTATTGAGGTTGAAAACCCAACAGATCCTGAATTTATTAAGAAGATTTGTAAAGATATTCTTGATGGTAAACTTTTTGGATTTTGCCAAGTTGATATAAATGTTCCAGAAAACCTAAAAGAAAAGTTTGAAGAGTTCTCACCGCTATTTGTGGTGGATAATGTTCCCGAATATTTGGTCCCTGAACACATGAAAGAATATCAAAAAGCTACAGGTAGAAAACACCTAAAAGATAATAAAAAATTACTAGGGGTTACAAATGCAAAAGAGATACTTTTATATACAGAATTGATCGAATGGTATCTTAATCACGGTTTGGAGATTACAGCTATTCACAATATTTTGAAGTATGAACCAGGAACACCATTTGAATGGTTTCCCGAAGAGGTAGCTAACGCTAGAAGAGATGGAGATATTGAGGATATGATAAAATTGTTAAGTATAGCTTTTAATAAAAAAGAGAAAGATAAGGTAGAAAATGTTATTAATGAATTAAAACAATTCCCTGATGTCGTGCCATTTATTGAAGAGCATAAAGACATTAAAGTATTGATTGAAAAACTAAGGCCAAAGTATAAAGGTTGTAAAGCATTAGCTGATACTTACAAACTGAAAGGAAATTCATTCTATGGGAAAATGATAGAAGATAAAGAAAAACACAAAAACACAAAGTATACTCAGGATGAGCGTGAGGTTGAAAAAGACTTAAGATCCCCATTTTTTGAAGATCTTAATGAAATAAATGAGACATATGAAATAGTAAAACGAAAGAAAAACATAACAATAGACAGGCCTTATCAATGTGGTATAGCGGTATATCAGCTAGCCAAACTTCGAATGTTGGAATTTTATTACGATTTTCTTGATAAATATGTGGATAGAAAGGATTTTGAGTTGATACAAATGGATACAGATTCTATGTACATGGCAATTTCGGCTGAAAAATTGGATAATATTATAAAACCAGAAATGCAAAAAGAATACTTCAATGGAGGAAAAGAAAAATTCCTATCAACATCGAAATATCACGAAAAGACCCCGGGGCTGTTCAAGTTGGAGTTTGATGGTGTTAGAATGATTGCAATTTCATCAAAATGTTATTACGCAG
The DNA here is from genome assembly GCA_949710005.1 of Ricordea florida. Taxonomy (NCBI): domain Eukaryota; kingdom Metazoa; phylum Cnidaria; class Anthozoa; order Corallimorpharia; family Ricordeidae; genus Ricordea; species Ricordea florida. Next base: position 26,884,535 of record OX453286.1, on the reverse strand, counting down.
AGGATGAGAATGGAAAAGTAAAGTATAGTTGTAAAGGAACCATTCATAATCAAAACGAAATGACCTGGGATAGGTACATGTCAGCTTTGAATGGATCGATTGATATGGCAAAAAATACAGGATTTAGAGTCAATTACAACCAAATTGTGACATATACACAAATTAAAAAGGGATTGAACGCATATTATGATAAAAGAATAGTTGATGATGATGGCATTCACACATACCCCGTTTCTTAAATTGGCTTTGCCGGCCCGAAGGAAATTATTTCAAAACAGAATTAGGCGGTAAATCAGTATCAAAAGGTACAACTTGAAGCTCCTGCCTTACAAAACCACGTCTTGGACCATCAAATAAATAATATAAAACTGGTTGATTAGGAGAAACCCTACTTCCCGAAATATCATAAACTTTGATACTCCAAATAGGATCAGTAGCTCTTCTTCGTTCTCCACCTTCAAGCTCTCCAGGAGCAAGTAAGTATCTAACCTTAACCTCAATTGGTAGTCTCACTTCATCAAGACCAACAACTCTCTTATATTTTTTAGGTTCAATATCAACTTTTTTCTGTTTTATAGCCTCATCAGGCTCTTTACCAGTTATTCTAGTTGGTGTATTATTCAAAGTTTTCAAAATATCTGGTAATCGTTTAACCCATACTCTTGATCTTTCATCACTAATCATTTCTTGCGCATATTGATGACTAAATAATCTTTCACCTAATATTCTGTTTGCTCTTTCTACAAATGCTTGAGCTCTATGATTTCCAGCTTCACTTCTCTGTATTTTCACATTATGGTAATTCATAATTTTTGTAACTTCACCCATAAATTCTTTTCCTGGATCAACCATTAATGTTTTAGGATATTTTAACTTTCTAGAATATATTTTTTCAAAAGAATTTGAAATTTCTCGGCTTTCTTTTGAGGTTAATGGTTCAGCATCTTTGTATCTCGAGGCCACATCAACCACAACTAATGCATATTTATATGTTTTTCTTCCAACTCTATCATGCGGTAAAAATAATAAATCCGCTTGGTGAATCTGATTAGGTTTATCCACGGTCCAGTGCGGTCTAGGTATATATTTTGGTGCTGGTAGATAGATTTGCCAAATTGCCTGTTTTTCAAGCCATTGTTTAGCCAAATCTTCACTTACTTTTGCTTTTTCAGCTAATTTATTAATCGCAGAATGTCCTTTCCAGTAACCATCAGTTGAATAATATATTTTCGATAAAGTAGAAATCATTTAAAGATTACTCCGCACTTCCTTAAAATAAATATGACAAACGTATCTGAAAAAATTAACCCAAACAGGATTCCAAGAGAACCACTCGGTTTGAAATCGGAATCAACATTGCATAGAATTACGCTAAACCCATCATCAGCTAATCCGGGAGAAACGCTATATATAAATATTCCTAAACTTTCTGAAAATTTAGTTATTGTACCAGGAAGTGTATATCTAGTATTTAACTTGACTGTTGAAGGGCATGAAGATAACACCCTAGTGAATAATGTAGGTAGTAACCTTGTATCCAGACTCAAGGTTCTTTTTGGAGGTGAAACACTACAGGATACTCAAAGACATGATCTATTTCAAACATACCATGACTTATTCTTAACAGAGGAAGAACGGGAGGATAGATTAAAACAAGGTATTTCTTCTGAAAACATGAGGAAGCTAAGGACAAATGCGGGTGATAAGGTAGACACAGATGCAAAAGAAGTAGCTCTTGCAGTAGTACACAACACAAAGTATCATATCCCACTAAACCATCCTATTCTCAACGATCATGGAGTTTTCTACCCAAAGGCGTTAGATCATCAAATAATCTTTGAGATTACACTAGCTCCAGTTAACGATATTGTTGTTTATTCTGACAAGACAAAGACCCCAACTTACAAAATAACAAACCTTGAGTTGGAATATTCTTGTATATCAAGCGAATACTTAGCTCGCGAGGCACAGGCGGCTTATCAGGTTGGAAAGGGATTCTTTTATGAAAATGTCACCCTACACAAAACTTTCACCATATCCAGGCCTACAGACAGCGTTATAAACCAGCATATTAATTTACCTAGAAGGTCAATTACTGGGATATTATGTTTGTTTACATTACCATATGGTGAAGGAGCGCGAGATTCTGAGAATTTTTTCAATCCAGGTATCACCTCAATCAATATCGATGTTAATGGTGTACCAAATCGTTTCTACTCTAAGGGAATGGTACCTTCAGACCTATGGGAGTCGATAAAGAAACGTTTCAGCGGCTCCTCCCGATGGTCGGTAAAGGAAAAGTATTTTTATAGTAAAAAGTTTGCTCTGTGGTTAGATTTGAGAACTCACCCGGATAATGGTATTCATGGAGGAGGTCTGGCCTTAAATAACGCACAAGATGGTATAAAAATAGAAATGAAAAGAAACGTTAGTGGATCTGGTATTATGACTTGTTACATGTTTGTGGTAGCTGATGCACTAATGGAGGTTATGAATTCAAACTTAAGATCAATAATGTATTAGTTAAAAGAAAATATGGAAGAATTAAGAGATAAAATTCCTTTTCATTGCATTATAACTGGTCCAACAAATTGTGGAAAGACAAAGTACATAATTGATCAACTCCGAGGCCCATTCCGAAAAGTTTTTGAATACATTGTTTTAATATGCCCAACTTATGCTAAAAATAAAACCTATCATAATTTTGCGCGTGGAGATAAACGTTTCTATGTATTATCACCCGATTCTAGTAACGTTGATGAGATTAATGAATTGTTAACTGATTGCCAAACTTTATTCTCTGGAACAAATACATTAATAATTTTAGATGATTGTGCCGTTTCTAATGATCTGAAGAAAAGATCAAACAAGTTTATTGATTTAGCATTCTCTGGAAGACATCATGGATTATCAATGTGGGTTCTAACTCAGCAGTTAACGTCGATATCAAAACCATTCCGTGAAAATGTGGCTTGCGTTGTTACTTTCCATAACCCATCGCAAAAAGGCATGAAGATGTTTTTCGAAGATTATGGTGGTGATTTAGACCCTGAAACTAGTAAAAAGTTTGTGAAATTATTAAAAAATGAAAAATATTCTAGACTTTGTTTATCTTTACGTCACCCATTTAATTGCTATTTGGAGATTCCTGAAGTTATAAATTTAAAGACCTGACTGTAGGTAAGAAAATTGTAAAATGACAGAAGTTGAAGATTATATTGAAGAAGAAAAGACTGAGGTAAAAGATAATTATAATAATGAAGTTGAAATAAAACAAGAATCATTGGCTATTCTCGCAGCTCTTGGAACTACAAAGGAATATTTGGGAGTTGATATGAGTCTTGGTGATATAAAAAAATTATCGGTAAAAGACATTGAAAAATATTATAATCGTTATCAAGCAGTAATGGGTAAGAAAATTAGTGGTGGATTGGTAGATTCATCTCTTCAATTAGTTTCTCAAGTCATTTCTTACATGGTTCCCGTGGATGATATAGAAGCTCTTTGCGTTGATTTAAAGAATGATGATTTGGTTAATCGCGAACTGACAAACATTGTAGGTCTCTTAGCATTGAAAGCAGGAAGGTTGACAGCGCTTGCTAGCGGGTTATTCCAGGTTGCTAAACATGTTAAAATAGGTAAAATACAACAAGTTACATATGATAATAACAAAACTGAGCATACTACCGAGAACAGCTGATTTAAAGATTATTTGATTTGTTAAATAAAATAAAGATGTCTGACCAAAATGAACGAAGTGAAGGAGGAACAGAAGTTGTTGAGCAAATTACAATGGATCCATCACCTGAAAAGAAAGATCCTAAAAATAAACGTAATGAAATGAGAGAGAAAGATCCTAAAAAGGTTGCGGCTGGTAAGAAACTAGCAGAACGCAATAAAAAAGCTAGAGAAGCATTAGCTAGGGAAATGAAACGTGAAAAAGAACAAGAGGAGATTAAAAATGAAGAAAATTCAAACCAAGAGAGTGAGCCTAAAGCATGGATTCCAGATCTATCTTTTACCACTGTTTTATCTATTGTTGGAATAGGGTTTACAGCATTTGATATGTTTATGAGATATTATAATAAAACCCCGAAGGAACCTGAAAATATTCCCATACAACCCCCACAACCTCTTAAAATCGGAATGATATAATTAGAAAATTATTTTTTACTACAAAACATTAAAAGGATCTAAAGATTTCTTGCTGATGTAGTAAAAAATCATGTCGACTGAAAACAAACTTGTGAAAACTGTTACCGATTCAGCAGTCCTTATTGGATTAGCAGCTTTAGTTGGATATGTAGCTAAAAAGGCCATGAGAGAATCATTTATGAACGACCCATCCTCAAGTATTACAAATTATGCTAAATGGGTGGTTGTATTGTCGGGTAGTATGTACCTAAAAACATATTTAGAGGATCAAAAGATTTTACCAAATTAAACATGGCAACAATAGCAATGATGTTTGGAGGAGCTATTTTGAATGCAACCGCCTTTGTTGGTGGATCATATCTTGCAAAATATCTTTCTGGTGATAAAACAGATGCAGAACGAATAAGACACGATAAGGCATTAGAAAAGTATCAAAAAGATTACGCTGAATATCAGGAAAATAGACAGAAACTAATTGATTGGGAAATGAAGAAAAAGGATGATAAATATCAGGCATCAAAAAATCTTTCAAAAACGGATGAAGCTTTGAAATTATATAGTCAAATGCATGAACCAAAATTCTCTGATTATTATAGACCAAGTGAAAATCAAAAGATGGGTGAGATGGTATATGTAGGTGGTGGTATGTTGGCGTTGGGTTATATGGCTAGTAAATTCTTTTAGTTAATTGCGTGCCCAGTTTTCTTCGCTACCCAAAGGGGGTCTAAAGATTTCTTAATGATGAGTAAAAAATCATGGCAGAATTACCAGAAGTACCAGAAGATGATCCCCTTGGATTAGGGGAAGAAGAAGATCCTATTGATTTTGATGAAAAAAATCCACTACTTGGTAGAAAACCATCAAAAATACCAGTTAGAGTAACATCTACAACCAGAGGTGATAGGAATTATGAGGATGAGGGTGCTAAACCTAAAACCAAATCAGGATATACACAATTACCAAGTGAAGAAATAGAGATGAATGTTATGGAAAATGAAAAAGATGAAGTTTGGAGTGATATTTTAAATAAATTTCCAAATGCTGAACCTAATTTTCTTTTCAAATATAATGAGTGGGGTAAAATAACAGTTTCAATCCCGCGCAGTGATCCTAAGAAAATTGTATGGTATGATTTATTCGATAGGAATGGTGACGTGAACAAAAAATTACCAAAAAAAATTAAAGAAGCTCTAGGCAAAAAAGCAGAAGAAATTGTTGAAACTAATGATGATCTTTCATCACAATTGAATGAAAAAAATAAAAAAATTAGGGGTTTAAATAATGAAATGGCCGAGTTAAAATCACTTTTAGAAAAAGGTAAAAATGATATGGAAATAGAAGAGTTGAAAGCTATTATTGAAAAACAACAAACCAGAATTGCGAAAACTGAAAGCTATTTGAATGAGTCTGATAAATATAAACTATTTGCTAAAGAACAGATTGATAAACTTAGAGTTGAATTGAATAGATACAAAGATGAAATAAATAAGTATAAGAAGCAGCAGTCAAATTTAACAATTTTAGAACGCGGTAAAGAAAGATTACAAGCTAAAGTTGATAAATTTCTAGAACTATCAAGAAAGAGTATTATTTACAACCAAGAACAATTAGATGATATTGAGAGTAAAAATGAAGAAATAATTAAAAATCTGCCATTACGAGAGCGTGTGAAGTACATCTTCAAAAAGTATGGTTTTACAGTATTTGCAGTTGTGAGTGCTGTTGGTGTTGTTATTGGTGTAATAATTTCTAATCTTTCCAAAGGTCTATCCACATTAGGTAAAGGTGTTGGTAATGGGTTTAAAGCTATTGGTAAAAAACTCGGTGAAATATTACCCGGAATGGTTGGAGCGATCGTGAGCTTTCTCTTCAAAACAGCGGGCGAGGTAATTGGCTTTTTAGGTAAAAATGCTTGGCTTTTGATAATGGCTGTCGTTCTATATTTTGTGGAAAGGGTAAAGAAGAGTAGATAACAAAAAGGTCTAAAGATATCATGTTGATCAGTAAAATACAATATGGAAGAATACAATAAAATTTATCCTAATGCGCCTGTTAATTCAGACCCGAGTTCCTCATTTCAGACGGTTAATTTCAGACTACAAAAGTCATGCGAAGTACTACAAAATCTTGAGAAGGAAATTAAACATTACGAAGATGTTAGAAAAAAGTATAATCGAGCTAGAGGAATATTTACAAAAATAAGTGTTAGTAGTGGAGTGATTTCAGTTATCCTATCTGCAAGTGGGCTTGGAACCTCCCTTACTGGGTTTGGTGCTGCTGTTGGTATCCCATTAGGTGCGGTGGGAGGAATTTGTGGGGTAATATCGGTTGGATTCGGTTCGGCTTCTAAAAAACTTTCACATAAAGTAAGCAAGCATGAACAGACAGTTTCTTTGGCAAAAGCAAAGGTAAACACTATTCACGACTTGGTTTCAAAGGCTCTAAAAGATAACGCTATATCCGATCAAGAATTTTCATTAATTTTATCAGAGGTGGATAAGTTTGAGAAAATAAAACTCGAAATACGACAGAAAAACAGGAAAGATGGGGAAAAAAACTTAAATATGAATCAGATAAGAACAGAGGTTCGAGCGGAAATTATAAAGGAGTTAACCAGTCCCGAACTTGGAAATTTTCATACGAGAGAACGCCAGTAGGATGGAATTGTTATGCTGGTATTAGAAAAGAGGTGATTTAAAAGCAACATGTTATGAACAAAAAAATGTCATTATTCAATGATTTCAGAAATAAATATCCAAAGGCCGATCAAAGTCAATTTGAAGTTGTATCTGATTCGTATGGTGGATATATTAAATGGAAAGTTGATGGTACAACAATAATGTCAAATGATGATCCTACTGGAAAAACGTGGATTGATGCCTTATCACCAAGTTTGAAAAAACTTTTATGGAAAGATTTAGGCTTGGGAGCGGTTGAAGTGAGTTCTTTTCCAAAAAGTTTATCCATAACCAACCAATCTTATCCAATACCTGCTATTAAATTTGATTACTTTACAACTGATTTAACAAAAATGCTAACCTTTCTAGATATATACGTTACAAATACGAAGAAATTCACAGCAAAGATGAGAAACATATTTACATCTCAAGTTGTAACATTCAAATCTGGAAAACAGAGTAGAAAATGGTTGAACTCCCCTGATATGAATTATTGGCCTCAACAACTTAACTTTGCAGTTTGGTGTGCAACATCTGGTTGCGGTATAAGTCCTTTTGAAAGTTTAAATTATCCTAAAGTAGTAAATAGCTTCATAAAGTTTCATATATATTTCACAATAAGGAGGATATTATATGAATTGAAACTACCCTTGCCCGATGAGCAACCTTTTGTAATAAATAATAATCCTTATAGTAAAGTTGCATATCAACGATTGTGCGCAGAATTTGGAATTGCCAATAATTCCGATTTTAGGTGGAAAGGTGGTAGAAACGGCGGATTGGGAGATATATTCCTTGATTATGGTGCAGGATATCGTGGAAAAGGAGGGGGATATCAAAATTTACATATTATAAGGAAGTATGATGTTGAAGCGAATCAATGGCCCGGTGAAGGTAATAAATTCGCTGATGAAGGTGGTAAGAAAGGAAAAGGTAATTTAATTTCATTTATCCGTAACGATGACTTTGCTGATTTCAAATATGCTTGGTTTATCCCAACAAGCGGACATGGGCTCACTAAAGCCGGACTTGGTAGATTGAATCGATCCGCTGAAGCTTTTGTTTACTGTATATTGGGTGCACAAGTTAACACTAGAAACTCGATTTACGGTAATGGAGGTGGCGCAATCGAAACACAACAAGAATTCTTAGCTTTATTTGAAAGTAGTGTGATCGAGAATGACATTTCTAGTTCGATTCAAAGATATCAATTAGCTGTACAAGAAGCGAAATTACGGCTTGATTTAGCTATTGCTCCTGGCGTGTGGTTGATGCCAAGTAATATGATAATCAACACTGAAAGCGTGACTGGTTTTAACAATAAACTTATGAAAGCTAGTAATGATATGAATTTTGGCGTGAATAATTCCCTAAACACTGAAGCAAAACAGATTGGAATAAGCCATAACATGGGGTCTTCAAAGTTAAAATTACCTCATATTCTCCTGGAAGGTAAAACTGAAGCAAAGAAAAACCCGAAAGAACCAAAAACCTCAACGAAAACAGACTTTATGAAACAGGAAAATATTATTGACTCAACGCAGCATGAAAAGAATATATTAGCATTGACAGTTGTCGCGGGCGGATTAGCGTGGTTTCTATTTCGGTAATCACGAGAGCACATCCGGGGCAACTGGCTATTTCACGCGGTCACTAATTTGCATACAATCGCTGTTCACGTGGAGAACAATAGATTGCATACCAGAGCTCCCTAACAACCGGAGAACCTGAAAGTAGATTTCATTTTTTACTCTAGCGCTCGAAATTACTAGTGAAGTGTGGAATGTTGACGTCATAGGGTTATAAAAGCCAAGTACCTGCTAAATATCTTTGGGGTATATAAATTTAAAGATGAATATTGTGTAATCAAACAAAATGTTAAGCATAACAATGTATGAGGCAGAAACTAGGATTTATTTAGATCCTCCTCTTAAAAATCTTCGGGAGATACAACTATTGGATTGTAATATACAAACCAAACGATTGATTAATTTTAAGGATAAACAGATAATATTAAATGATAAGAATCAAGCCGTCATAATAATTCAACCCGGCACATATTCGCTTCGTAATATTCAATCAATATTTCTTAATGATCCTGATGTGGAAAAGATAACAATAATTGAGACTGATACTGTTGACTATCTTTATTCCAATAAAAATTTTAAAGTTAAACTTACGAGAGGTTTGGGGTTTGGTTTAGGCGTTCCTGATGTCATAAATCCGGGTAAATTATACCCCATAAATATTCAGATTAAGGAACCGCTGAGACTTATGTGCAGCATAGTGGATAATAAGTTTTCATATATGAATAAAAATAAAAATGGAGAACTTGTGAAACTCTCCCCATCACAACTACTTGCAAACATACCCTCAAAGGATTATCCAACAATTCCAGTTCGAAAATATGATACTCTAATAAACCACTTCGATTTAGCCATCTTAGACAATGAATGGAAAAAACTTGATCTTAAAGGTTCTACTATAACTTTTAGTTTAAGATTTAGGTAAATTTCAGGTCTTTTGTTATGTAACCCTTTGTTGGGTTATATAACATAAATTAAAATTTGTATTACTACGTTCATCCCTTCAAACATTTTTTGTATTTTTATCCGTAATTACTATATTAAAACTAACCTCAAATGAATTAATAAATATTTCTTTTTTCAAAATACTCTTTATCAAAATTAATATCTTCTTCAATTTTATGTATTTTTACTCCGTTTGTAGTAAATTCTCTCATTACCGATGGGGCATCCCCCAATAAGTAACAAATTTTAAAACCAAAAAATGCACACTTATCTGATGCAAAATTATTTGGATCAATATTTTGTCGCAATATTTAAATAATAATTCTCTTCTATACAAATTGAAAAATCTTTACTTACTTCATTAAAGAAATCTTTTGAACATTTTTTTCTTTATTATCGTATTTAATAGTTAATAATTTTATATTCATCTTTTTATTTTACATTTCAAATCTTTAAATCATAATTCATTTTTTAATTTTACATTCTCTACAATGCGCCTTCTGTTTTTTATGTTCACATATTTGTGTTCCTCCACAATCTTTACAATGAGTTTTCTGTTTTTCATGTATACATAATTGCGACCCACCACATTCTTTACAATGAGTTTTCTGTTTATTGTGTATACAAAATTTTGATCCTTTACATTCTTTGCAACAATACTTTATTTTTTCGTGAATACATAATTGCGACCCGCAACACTCCTTACAAAAATATTTGCTCTTTTTATGGATACAATAATATTTATTATTAATAGCTTCTTTTTTAATTTCATTAATAATTTCCTCCTCTGGAAATTTTTTAATACCTTGAATTAAATTTTCTTTATTCATTTTTGTTCTTCCTTTTATTTTCAACTCTTTTGCAATATTTTTTAATTGGTGAAAATTTAAATCTTTTAGTTGTTCCATATTCTTTTGATTAGTCATATTTTTTATGGGGGGCGGCTCCGCTGTAGTTTGTGGTCTTGGTGTTGGTGTTGGTATACGCGGTCTTGGATTTGGCCCCTCTGGAGTTTGTGGTCTATTATCAATAAGTCTTTGTCGGTAATTTTCCAAATCTTCATTTGTATTAATTCCCCTCTCTCGCAATGCTTGAATTTTTTCCGCTTTACGTAAACTAGACCAACCAGGTATTCTCAATTCTTTTACAATTTTTTTTAATTCAGAATCTTTTAATTGTTCCATATTTCATAAAATTATTGTAAATCTTTAAACCATAATTCATTTTTTTCAAAAAAATTAATAAAATATTAAAATCGGGTTACAAAAATAAATATTAAAATCGGCCGATAAAATTATTGTAAATCTTTAAAAAATTAATAAAATATTAAAATCGGGTTACAAAAATAAATATTAAAATCGGCCTATTTTTACGGTAACATACTACTTCGGCTAATAAAAATCACCTCGGCAAACCGGGCCAGCTCGGCTAACCGGGCTCATGTAATGCCGGGCTGAAAGTCATCTCGGCAAACCGAGTCAGCCCGGCTCATGTAATCAGGCCCTTATACTTGTTCAGTTTTTTTTTTAAATCTTCAACCAACTGGTCAGTTTCGTGAAAAATGATACCCTATTCTAGACCCAAACGCTCTGATTTATATACCATATGCTAGAGTAACTGCTGGGAAACCATACCCTTCACAGCGGCACATAACTCTATAGCCCATATATGACAGTACCCCGACAGGGGGTTGAAGTAATGAATGTAACTTAAAAAGTTACAATTCACTGACCCGATGTTTCGACACACGTCTGGTGTCTTTTACAAGGGTGACTAGACGAGGCTGTGAAGCTCCTTTTATACCTGCGATGTAACATGTTCACACCAAGTTTGGCAAAACATGCAAAATTCCTCTTGTTATAGCTACAGTTGCCGCTTCATTTGACGTAATCCAAAAGAAATTTTAGTACGTGAGTTTGGGTGGGAGTGATAATAAGGGAAGAGGCTTGATAACTCGGTGTAGTTTAGTCAGCAATAAAATGTCATTTCTCTGTCATTATCATGTCTTACGCGTGTGAACTTTGATTATGGGAAGCCACCTTGTTTCTTTAGTTTAAAACTTTTCCATAACTTAGTCTGGGATCTGGTTCCCTACCTGAGACGTTATCTTTTTGTTTCTGGTGCGCGCCTAAGCGAACTTCTAAAAATAACGTTGAACTCAGCCCCACCCCCACACATCAAACCGTGACCCTCGTATGCGCAGCAACCTTGCGCAGCTGTCTCCAAGTCTGGAAACGATGAATTGAGGAATGCGTTTTGAGTTTGTTTTGAGTCACTTTCGATAAGTAGTTTGGTTGTTTTCCCCATGTCAAAGCTACTGAAAGGGTCTCGGAAAACACCGACACAGTTAGACCTTAGTATTATAGAAGTTAAGTCGAAGGTAAGTTTACGAGTTCTGCAGAATCCTTACAACCAGGGCAATGGTGCAGTTCATATTATCCCGCCACTGCTCTATTCGCGACTGATCTTGGGATGATGCGTTCTTTCTTTTACCAGTATGATGCCGAGTTTAGAAGGTTTGCTTTGGATAAAGCGCAGTGGAAAACCTACGATGAATTCTACAAACATCTGCAAGCGATACACAAATTGCGGGACGTTTCTATTACGACTTGGTACACAGATATGCATGGCGACTTACTACCGATAAATAACGACGATAATTTTTTGAGAGCCGTTTCGACTGCAAGACCACTTCTTCGGGTGTTTATTCAGAGAAAAGGTATGTTACTACCGATAAACATGCTGTTTTATCATCAGTCTAGCTACACGCTTTTAAAAATTGACTCATTACATGTCAGCCCTCATTTTGGAAGCTTGAATTGCTAATCTATAGGTCGCTTTTATTTCCTGGCACGAAAGCCTAGTAGCGTTTTTAATGTTTGTTTTGTTGACCTTACGCCACTAATTTTATTATGAGAAAGCCAGAAAATTTCATCAGGTGAAATTATCCCCCGTCTCGTTTCCACGTCCACAGCAATTTTTGTTTCATTTAGTTATCAGATTTGAATAATATCGGGATCGGGATCGAGTTATTTGTTTTTCTTCCTGAAAGCAATCGAGTCGTTCTTCAAGACTTGGGCATTTGGCACGTTTTTCCTTATCTTAGTTTCTGTAGATTTGAGGAACGTGAGGTAGTTTATGCCCTTTTTTTGTAAGAGATCGCTGCCTGAATAGAATACAGTTTCTTAGAGTAATAACGTACATAACTTGGAAACAGGAACTTACAAACGCCTCCAAAGGTGTTACTGTATACCCTACTGGGAAATTGTGTTAGAGTTAACCCTTAAATGATCTGTCTAATTCCCTTTTGCTCATAAACAGTATGTAGCCGATGTTATAGTAAATGTATATCAAGCGAGACATTGGATAGCTTCCTACAGAATTCGAAGAATTCATTCGTTTTATTTCACAACCACCTTAGTGTCAAATGTGCTGACTTTTCTTTGTTTATCTTGTTTGTGACCTTGTGACTTCGAACGTCTCACATTCGCAGAATTTGTATGTGGATCATCCAAAGTTTTCTTTGAAAACAGTAGTTGTTGATATAAAGCACCGTGGGCTAATATGATCTGGAATTCTTTGATTCAGACTGTTGTCATAACTTGCATTGCAAGCAGTTTTATCCTTGTTCAATGTTTCCATATTAATAATATACATGAAAAAATTACTCGATTCTGATTGGCTGAGAGCAGTGCAGTTCAAGTGTAACACCAGTGCAAAAAGTGTAACACCAGTGCAAATTACACATCGATATTCTGGATTATCATTTTCTTTATTTTAAAACGAACCGCTTTGAGTTCGTAGCGTTATCAGCTGATCTTCATCTGCCAATCAGGAAATCAAGTGTCAAATCCGCGTCAAATGCTCAGTTCCTGTCCGCAATGAGATCTTCCGGCACTTCCTCTAGGTGAATTTTTTCATGTTTATATTATTAATAAGTAATCATACGGTTTTTTCTCGTTCAATTTGGAATTAATTTGCACTTGTGAGTTTTTTAAAAAGCTGAAATTGCACTCACTGAAGCAGCTCGTGCAATTTCAGCTTTTTGAAAAACTCACTCGTGCAAATTAATTCCAAATTGAACTCAAAACCGTATGATTACCTTTACAAACCTTAAAGTCAATTTCAAAGGTAAGGAATGTTGCTTCAGAATGCAAATTTTAGCAAATTTTTTTCTGCATTTTTATCCTCACCACTGTCACAGCTAAAGCATAGTTAAGTTTGAAGAGTGCTGCTCTATTTATTTCTTTTGTAGTTATGTTAATTTTTTGACTGAGTATTTTGACATGTAAAATTTTTGTGAATGGTTAAAATTGTAGGAGATGTCTCGGAAGAGGCTAATCCACCTCCAGAGGTACCAAAACGACGAAACTTGCTTTCAAACCTTGCACTTCCTGCCAAATCACAAATCAATAGGCTATCAATCAGTAATCCACAAGATTTCCGCCGTGTGTCAGCAATTGTTGATGTGGATATAATCCCAGAGACTCAACGGCGAGTGAAGCTGTTAAAACATAACACAGATAAACCACTTGGATTTTACATTAGAGATGGCACTAGTGTGCGAGTTACACCAAGTGGATTGGAAAAGGTGCCTGGAATTTTTGTTTCAAGATTAGTGCCTGGTGGACTTGCTGAAAGCACTGGTCTTTTAGCAGTGAATGATGAGGTGCTGGAAGTTAATGGAATCGAAGTTGCTGGGAAAACTCTAGACCAAGTCACTGATATGATGATTGCAAACAGTCACAACTTGATCATAACAGTGAAACCATCCAACCAGTTTAACAATCCTGTTGTTAGCAGACTAAGTCATGCTGATAGGGCTACAAAGTCACAAAGCCTCACAAACTTAGCAGCTCATTCTGTGAACCCCACCTTAACTTCTGGCTCACCAACAATGCATCATGTATACCACAATGAATTGGCTGAAGAAATTCCAGACAGTGATGAAGAAGAGATTCCTAAAGTTGATGAGGATGGTATTTTATCAATTTAACCTATTACAGCAAATTTGTTAATCATTTATTAGTGATGGTCTGGCACCCTTAACTTTTCCACTCCAGAAGTGATTGATTTTAACTACCCCCATAGCATATGTGTATTGCCAAACACAGCTGACAATAAAAATTTGAGAACTTTTGAAATCAAAGATACTAAGTAGTATTGATGTAAAACCACCTTGCCCAAAGTAACATACAATAAAGTGTGTTACATGTATCTACCAACAGTAGGATTACTGCTTGGATGTTGATACTGCAATCGTATGATTGTATGAATCCTTGCTGTTTAGACACTAAATCATTCAGTAGGTGGCTATTGTTGGTAAATATTCTAGTTACACCAACCATATATTGTTACTATAAGTAATACATTTATGATATGGAGTCAAGGACTTACCAGAGTCTTAACTATCACCTACTGGTAATCAGAGATGTACCTTAGACTACCGTAACTTAAGCTATCAATACTGTTTATTGTACCAAATGAGCAAGACACATAGTTTATTTGTTTGCTTCTGCCCATTAAGTAAACAGACAATAATTCAATAAGTGATTTTAATAAGTGGATAATTGTATGAATTGGAAACTTTTAATTTCAATTTCCATGCCACAAGCCCAGTCAAGCTTAACATTTCATATTATTCCTCAGTGGTTGGACGTAATGCAGTTGCAGGGGGTTAGAGGAGACAGTCTTCTTCAACAATGTCATACAGGGAAGAAACTGCAGTGATATTTGTTCACAACACCCATTAGTTCCAGCAGGCATATATGGTCATATTTTATGTACTGTATACCTCAGCAGTTGCTATACAGTTTTTCTTAATTAGCAACTTTCAAGTTGACTGAAACCATTTATCACTGAGAAATACTACCGAAACAGGTAGACCGCGAATTGAAAGATACGCGTGACAGTTGATTTTGGTGCTAAACGTCAACGACTTAGGTCACGTGGCTTTGTCTTTCAAACCAAAACTACGAACTCACGTGGTCACATTCCGAAGAGCGAGCCAAAGAATGGCGTTCTCCGTAAACAGCAAAGGGCGAAGTTACTACCGAGGAAAATCAATCGATGAAAGTTTGAGAGGAAGTGTTATTGACTCCATTATGGCGGAAGGCGGAGATCCAGCCTCAGGGTTCTTTCCAGGAAAGTTTTCCGATGTTGGTAACCGCTTCAGAGTGTCAACTCAATTTGTTTCAAAGTTATGGCCAAATGTTTGCGCTACGGGTGACCATTTGCCTTCTAAGAATTAAATTAACTCAGGTGTTGATTTAGGTTGCCACATGATTTTTATCTTTAAACGCCGAAATGTCGTTCCTTGCACTTTGGAAGCACAACGCCAGGCATCGTGGAAGGAGTCGTTTGGGCGTATGGTTACCAACGTGTTCTCATCATCCGCGCACAGTACTCGTAGTTCCGTGTCAGGTATAAACTGTAAACTCTCAATTTTACCTCTAATTACTTGCATGAGATCTTCAAAATTCTGTATTATACTTTCGGTGAAGATGACTTCACACCTGTCGACTCCTTCTGGGATGCTATAAAAAGCTTTTAGCTGCAACATACTTGTGACCACAGAAGGAAGAAAAGCAAAAAGGGCAACTATTGTAGTCTGCTACACAGCCGTTATTAGTTTCGTCACGCAACGCTCCTCCCCACTTATCGTAGAGTTCTGGAATGTGGTCACGTGAGTTCATGTTTTTGGTTTGAAAGACAAAGCCACGTGACCTAAGTCGTTGACGTTTAGCGCCAAAATCAACTGTCACGCGTATCTTTTAATTCGCGGTCTACCTGTTTCGGTAGTAAATTGGTTATAATTTATTGGTTATCTCCTGTTTCTGCTGCAAAGCAGACTACACTGTCAGTTTGAAGTTGCATTTGTGGTTCACATATACTTCATCCAGTACATGTACCAGATAAGAAAATGTGTCAAACAGAATACCCACATGTACATGATTCATTATCAGTGATCACTTCCTGATATTCTCATTACTAGTTTGGTGAATTGATATCACTAGGAGAAATTGGATGCTATCATCATTGAAACTTGGGTGTTGCTTTGTCTGGTGATTGAAGCTTCTCATTCTTGCATTCTGTAATTACCTACATTCTTGCTACTGCAACTTCCACCAGACATTGATATGATACCTACATGGCAGCAGGGTTCAGTACAGATCAAGTTCATCAGTTTTTCGTAACCAGCGCTCAAAACTTAACCCATAGTAGCATCCTGGTTCCTCTCTTGTGATGTCATCTTTTCTCTTGTCCACTGTTGGTAGTTCTTGTTTCTGTTGAGACTTAGATGTTTTCCAGTCCTCAAAACTTTTTCCTTTAAGTCTGGCAAGTCTCTTGCTTTCTTGCTCCATTTCTTTTCTCCTCTTTTGTTCCTTTTCTCGCTGTTGCCGCTGTTGTCGTAAGGACTTTTTCTCTTCTAACCACTCATCAAATGTATTGGATTTAGAGCTTCTGTGCGACTTGCTGAAATAGATCAATGCTGTGGATCACCAACTCCATGCATTATAGCAGGCAACAGAACAATCACCCAAAAACAATGCAGTACACAATATCAAATAAGCAATAGCATAAACCTATGCTGGCCCTGCGACTAAATTGAATGGAGGACTTGAGATCTTTCCCTGTAGCAGAGGCCTCTTTTCCTTGTATTCAGCATTCAGGAGAAAAGAGACCTCTGCCATGGGTCGAATCAGTCTGTGTTGAGCAAGTGCCATGGTTTCTAAGCGACCAAACCAGGATATGAAGATGACGTGATACTTTGAGCACATCATCAACATCATCAACTGACACACCTCAAATGGGTGCAAAAACATGTCTTATCCGTTTACAAATGTGCAGGGGCCTTGAACTGGTGATAACTAAGACCTTCCAACCTTGAACGTCTATGCTGGTAATTTTCCATGTTCCACAGCTAATGGGAAAAGTAAGGCAATGATAGCGTTCTGTAGATAGTGTAAGATATCACCAATATATGGACTTGTCGTATAGTACTCAATTTGATGTCTTCAATGATAGGAAGCTTTGTAAGGATCAGTTTCTTACCTGCTAGCAAGTCTCTCCTTGGGTGAAATTCCAGGAATGAAAGACGGAATTCCTACGATGCTGTCCCTTGCTGAATAAGTAATAATAAAAAGTCACTTTACCACCTGAAATGATGTATCTATACTACTATAAAAGTTTTCTTTAACTTTGTAGCAAATTGCAAAATTTGCAAATTTACCTAAGACCAAATTCTATCATGAAAGGAAATATAGGACATTAACTATTGAGAGTTACCACTTGGATCTTGGGATTTAAAGGATGAACACAGTATGAGTACATCAGCAGAAGATGTTTACCTACACCAAGCCACTGCTTGTTATATCTGCACACTATCAGCAGGCCCCAGAAAAAATGTAATCAGACAGTAAAAGCTTTGGATGCTGACAAAACTAAATCTTCATGGTCTGAATAAAATTCCCCCACCCCACTCTCATGTCTACCCTCTAGCCCTCAAAACATCACGTGCAGCTGGGTTATACATTTACAGAGTTATCCAGAAGCTTCGGTGACCAGCAAAAACCACTGGCTAGTTATCATGAACATTCTGGCTAGTTAAAGAAATGAAATCCTAAGAGGGATATTAAAAATAAATTAGCCATAGTTTGTTTGTTCAATTAAAACAAATCCTTGACAGTGGCAAGATAAAAAATGAAATAAAATAAAAACACACTGATATCTCTGGGCTTTATGAGATTCCCTTTACTAATTTCCGCTCTTAATCAGTGGTATGTTTATTTTGCCCCCCCCCCCTCTAAATTAAAACCCCCCGGTGGGAGGGAGACGACCCCCCTTCCCATTCCTGCGCCTCGTACTGAGCATTTTCTGGAGAACCCTGGTATTTACGACTTTAAGGTGATCAGCTTAAGGATGACGCTAAGAATAGTAAGGCTTCATGCCAGTTCTGCGCGTTGACGGTACCTTCAACAGGAGGGAGCTTCTCCACTTCTGACAGGTTCTGTTCGAGGAAAGAATTGCTCCTCTGAGCAATGATACCCTTGGGTGGCCTCCTTGGAGCGCTTATTCCTGTACCAGCGAATTCTCCCGGTGGTAATGTTTGACAGAAATAAACCTGAGCATACTGGCCTTTTAACCAGGTTGCCCCCCCCCCTCTAAATTAAAACCCCCCGGTGGGAGGGAGACGACCCCCCTTCCCATTCCTGCGCCTCGTACTGAGCATTTTCTGGAGAACCCTGGTATTTACGACTTTAAGGTGATCAGCTTAAGGATGACGCTAAGAATAGTAAGGCTTCATGCCAGTTCTGCGCGTTGACGGTACCTTCAACAGGAGGGAGCTTCTCCACTTCTGACAGGTTCTGTTCGAGGAAAGAATTGCTCCTCTGAGCAATGATACCCTTGGGTGGCCTCCTTGGAGCGCTTATTCCTGTACCAGCGAATTCTCCCGGTGGTAATGTTTGACAGAAATAAACCTGAGCATACTGGCCTTTTAACCAGGTTGGATAAGCTGAGTCAAATTGTTGATGCATCATCAATGTTCTACTGACTGCTTTCGGTTTGGTCTTGGCTGCTCTCGTTTGCCACTGAAAAAGAAATAAATGTCTCTCGCTGTCCTTGAAGCCACACTGACTGGCCACCATAAGAGCAGTTTTACCTTGGACATCTTCTTCGTCCATGGAGGCTCCCTTCTCTAACATCACGTCGATAGCATTCGAGTGCCCCTGAGAAGATGCCGCGTGCAAAGGTGTCCGACCAAATGGCGTCTTCATGTTAACGTCCGCTTCGGTGTTATCTATTAAACTTCTTATTAAGTTTATTCGGCCACGATGCCCCGCAATAAAAAGAGCAACTGAAGCTCTTTCTTTAGCTACCGAAACTTTGTTTTTGTAGGATGCGGGATCAAGTGATTCCCAGGCTTTTTGAACAACAACACCCTCCATAAGGACTTGGTCAATTGAATCTCGGCACACCGCTTCCACAAGCCTATCCCACATTCTCCACAGCTTTAGATTAATTGTAGCTCCGGCCACAACATCGTTGTGTCTTAAATCTGAGTTGTCAAGCATATCACCTTCGTCCAAATATTGCAAACGCTGTAAATTGTAGGGAATTCCAACAACTAGCTCCGCGTAGCATTTCAGTTCTCGAATCTTCATTTCAGATGTAACATTTTTCAACAGAAACCTTTCACCAGAGCTCGCAATGTCAATGAAAATATCAAATGACGAGCGTTTAACGCTCTTTTTCTTTTTCTTTAGAGATGCCATGTTTTTCAGTTTGACTCGTGGTGTTAAAGATTGTTCAATATATTCTCCGCCATGTTGCCTTTGCCTGTTACAACTTGTTAATGAAAACATTACCATAGCAACGTTGTCACGTTTTTGTCACGAACATGTGTCAGGGGCCCATGCATGTGTTTAATCCTTATCCGAAGAGACATAAATCTTTTTTCCGAAGCCTCCTTAGAACAATTTTTCCAGTTCTGGAAAAGTACGACCGGCGTAAACCACTCACGAGTCGTTAGACGTATGTCGTATCGATCGTTATGGCTTGTTATTGGTGCTGGAGTAAAGTGCCGGTGTCTTTCCTAGAATGAACTATCGAAATATCTGGAATTTCTGCTTTGTTAGGAAAAAGAGCCCATCCCAACGGAAAATTGCTATTCAGTGATAGTCGAGTATAAAGTTGAAACTCAATTGGGTTGAATCCATGACAACCAACCATTCTTTGCCCGTCTGCCCCCACCGTGATCTGTGACGTAGTGCTGTGCGGTGATATGTCCATGTCTGGTGGCTCACCGCAGTCACGAGAACACGATCCAAGAACGGCGTTTGCTCTCAGGATGGAAAACATTCGATCCCGTTTGCTGTAGATGAAGATTATTGGACTAAATGCAGACTCAATGGCTCAACCACAGAAACGTTTAAGATGACTGTCTTATCAGATCTCACATGTAGGCCAAATAACAGTCGTGGGCGATTCAAACCGCCTTCTTAGCTGTTGAGTTAAACGTGCGGCCCCCGGTGGAAAATGACGCTTCTTTTAGAGCTGTTACTGTTCCTTTTAGTGCATCTTTCAGGCTGTGAGATATCAAGTCTTCCTTCAACTGAGGCAGGTAATACATCACGAATGTATGATAAAACGTAGTTAGCTGCGACTTTGTTTTCAGGTAATTCCAATGAATTAGTCTCTGAAATGACAGTTAATTTCATTAAGGACCTTTTGGATGTTTTCTAACCTCATAGTGGATAAAGTAGTACGATTATGTATCACAGCATCAGGTAACTGTAGATCTCCAAGATTGTGATTTTCACTCTACAATACATACCACGTCAAGACGATTTTTTGAAATGCAAATGTATCAGCTGTTGATCAAAAATTTGTCCTCTAAATTCAACTGTTGAGAACAAATCAGATCCCACAACAGACCAAAGTATCTGATTCGCGCGGGTGTTTGATCGTGAGCCAAAATGAAATACCTTTAAGATAATGCTTTCGCTTGCTTTCAATCGCGTGCTTGCACCGTTCTTGTCATTGGGATGTTCCTTGGCTTAAAGAAGACAGTCGTTTCAACATATCTGATAGCTAAACGTTTACGTTTGCTAGAAATATTTTACACCCCTGATGTTAAAAATGCTGGCTTGGAATCTGAAATCTCCAAGTGTGACAAACATGCACCATTTGATTCTGCTTGTTAAAACACAGTGACGTGCAAACGACCATTGAACGAGACAAAATTGCTATATGTTTGAAGCAGTGGAAAACGTCATAATGTCATAGGCAGGCCTCAATTCCCCTAGTAACGTTTTAAAGAAACAAGAACCCATTTTAAGCTATCGGGGAATTTGGTTTCCAGTCGGGATGAGAAGCTTGAATAAATTTCAAGGTCGGGTGCTTTTCTTATTATCCCATCAAAAGCCGCATATTGCACACCAAGTATAAATTAAAACTGGAGATCGAGATGGAAGTAACTTTGTATACTTTAAAATTATTACAATGTAATTTTATGGCAATTTTTTAATGTTATCAAGGGTATCAAGCCTGTTTACCGGAACCGTTTAATCTTGTGTTTCTGGTTGTATTATTTTGAGCTATGTATGTTTACATGGGATACTGAATACACTACTTTGCATAATTTATACCATCTGGAGATGTTAAACAGTTAACGCCGGCTTTGAATGGGGTGCGTACAAGATCTCTGATTGGGAAAACGGGAAACGGGTAATCAAATGCTCCAAAAAGGCAATTACAAAAAGAAGAGTGTTTTTGGCCTTTTCCACAGCGTTAGTGTTTGATCCGCAGTAAACACAGCAGCCATTGTTCATGAATCTGCTTTACTCAGCTTGCCACCATAGTTTAAGTAGAGGGGACTACTCCCCTCTACTAACTATGTTGCCACCTATGAAGGGCACCAGATACGTAGAGACATGATAACTACATATGGGTTTGTTAGAAAAAAGTTTGTAAAAGGTTGACATAAGAGTGTTTTCACTGGTCATGCAGATACAGTTCATAAGACTGTGAAGCTCCACAACACCACGCCGTGTTAAGCTAACCGTTTTGATACAAAGACAAAAAGGATATAAAAATCCAGTAGATTTACTTCTGCCGTTAATCACCGTTTCGAAACCTGCTTGGCTCAGCTGCCAATATTTGACATGGCTAAAATACATAACATCTCTGACTGTAATATGATACAGTACATTTATAACCGTGAGTGGTTACATAGCTTAAGGCTCCCAAAACCACACCTATTTAGAAAAGATTGAACTTAGGGACGGACCATTAGAAAAGTGATGGGGGGAGGGGGTGGGGAATTTTCAGCTTGCACGAATTTTTTTTTCGCTCACTGCTTGTGCAGGAATTTTTTTTTTCAGGTGAACCCCTCTACACGAATTTTTTTTACTACGTGTGAAAACGTCACAATTGAACCTTCCTTCTGCATGAATTTTTTTTTACCTTCTTCTTTGCATGAATTTTTTTCTTGGCATTTTCCCTTGCATGAATTTGTTTTTGGTTTTATACCCGTCTTCCTCAATTTCTCTCATTAACCGCCCATCCAAAACTTTTTCAACCCAAACTCCATTCCAATGTCCTCACTAAACAACTGTACTTGTACTAATGAGTCTATTTGGTCCTCACTTTTCCCAAACAGTTTCAAGTCATCCATGAAAAGAAGATGATTATTATTATGATTATTATTATTATTGTTATTGTTATTGTTATTATTATTATTGTTATTATTATTATTATTGCTTGTGGTACACTTACTTATTATTGTTATTATTATTACTTATAGTGCACATGATAGTTGTGATAGTAAATGGCCATCATTGACTTTACTCACATGAATGAACTATTTTAAAACTACGATATATGCCAACTTTATCGTAATGTTATATATTGACAACAACATCGCACATTTTCGTTTTTGTCAGGGATGCGATGGTGTTGCATTTCACAAGCTGAAATGTTGAAATGCCATGACTTAGCGAACGCGGTATCACGTGAAACTTCACCGTCTGTTAGCGTGTTGTGTGTTCTGGGAGATAACGTTACAAATTGCGTGCTAATGATAAGCAGGGATGATGCTGATGTCATTACCTTAGGAGAGGAGGAAATTTACAAGGCCGGTAAGCTAATGAACAGTTCTGTTCTCTGACGCTGCTTTTTAACTCTACAGTATATGTCTTAATTGCTAATTTATGGCTGAAATCTTTCAGTGAACTTACTAAGTTCATGCGTAAAAGTTGACACTGTTATGATTGTAAACTGAGCTAAGATTGATTGACTTGTTTAAAACAATTGCGTTTTCACTGAAAGGGGCAATTTTTAAGCTACTAGGCCTTGTTTTTTATTTGTCACATTTATAGCCACTGAACACGGTCTCGTTCCTGTGGTGGCAGAAGACTATGGAAAACACGAAGAAGGTCTTAGTTACTACTCTGTTGCCCTGATCAGAAGCAACTTATCCATGGATGTATCGCTGTTATCTTTAGAAGGAAGAAGATCATGTCATCCGGCAGCTGGTAGTACTGTCGGTTGGAAAGCTCCTGTAGGACGGCTTATGCTCTCGAAACTGATCAAGTGGACGAATTGTAACCCTTATCATTCTACTGCTGAGTATTTTGAGAAAAGCTGTGTACCAGGTTCGTGGAATTCATTTTAAAACTGGTTTTGAAGCTTACTGTATTTAGTGCAGCATCAAACGGTACACTATTCTCAATTTGTGGGATGTGACTCAAAATAAGATCGACCAACCAAAGCAAGCGCGTTATTGACGTCATGTCACAGACTTGATTTAAGCATTTAACCACAGTTTTCATGGGTTTAACTGCGCTGTAACCTACCCGGGATGTTGGAAGAACGTGAAAAAAGCTCATAAATAACGAGCCGGGAGCGAGTGATTTACAAGCTGGAACCTTAACAAGCCCCAAATGTATACAACGTCCTGTCTTTTTATGTCAACTCCCGAGAGGCTTATTACAACTGAGAAATGTAAACAAGATTTCTGTACTTCTCAGGGGCCCTCTCCAAACAGTTTAATCAAGACAACAGAAATCCGGCCAACCTGTGTGCTGTGTGCACCAATCAGGACACGTGTCCAATGAATGTTTCCGAAAGGTACTACGGTCTCCGCGGGGCATATCACTGCCTGATAGAGGGCGCGGGTGACGTTGCGTTTGTTGACTACCTGACGGTTTTTGAGTTCACGGGAGCTGACAACGACCTTAATCCCGGACTGGATTTCAAGTTGTTGTGTCCTGGAGGAGAACGCCAAGGTGAAGCAGTCTTTCCTTTCCATGTTGGTCATTTTGACGTATTTATTCTCAGTTGCTAAGTAACCGTTCTGACTAGACACTGAGACGCTTGCATTTTTGTTTGATATTTTTGATTTTTCTTTTTCCCTTGATCTCTCGAAGACGTTGGTAACTTTAAAAGATGTAACTTGGCGAGAATTCCTTCCCGCGTAGTTATGAGTAGACCTGGGAACAAACTGGAGAATTTCAAACGGATGTTACTTCTACTGGAAGAGCGTTTCCGGAACAACACGAGTTTATTTAAGATGTTTAACTCGTCCGCTTACGGGGACAAAGATTTATTATTCAAAGACTCCACCATGAAAATTATCGATGTCAAAGGAAAGAATTCCAGCAGAAGATGGCTGGGCGAGGAGTACTTCGGGATACTTCAAACCCTGGATGCATGCCCCATGATAGCAGCAAGAGTTGCACGGTCACTGTCACCTCAATTTAGAGCCGCACTGGGAGTCGGCATCATTCTATTTATTAAATTTTCCTTAATACTTTTCACGTAGAATGAGATCAAAATACCTGTGAAGACAGGCGTGAATTGCTTGGGTTTAGCCGTCATACAATGAAGCATTCGACAGTGTTATAATCACCGAAAGGTTGAGGTACACTATACTCTTCTCTTAGTTGTATTCACGGTGAAAGCCAGGCATCAGCAGGCTTTGTTCCGTGCCTGTCTCTATAAGTGGGTTAAATGAAACAGATTCTGCATGCTGATGGGCCACTCCAGTCCAAGCTTCAGTGAGCAAAATGGGGCTATCTCTCTTGCTCAGAATCTCTAGCGCGTTTAGTCCATGAACAGAAATTTGTTAAAGCAAAAAGGCCGAGCCGAGCCGAACCTTCCAGATACAAACTTTGCCTTTTATTTGGGGGCAACTGAAAACTTTTTACGATAAAGCCTTTTCCATTTTCTAGGTACAGCAAAGACTCCTAGTTGTGTTAAATGTGTATCAAAAATTGAGAGACATTGACAGATGGGTTCTTCAACACACTGGCCAATGAGGTGTTAGAATAAATCGATAATACGCAAGATTCTGGAACCTTGATTTGTTAAAATGAATCATGAGTGCTTCAGTTGTCGACATAATGAGACCGTAATATGAACTCAGCTACAAACAAAATTTTAATTGCAGCAAATCTCTGTTGCGGTAACTCTGACTAGGTAACTCTATCAGAGAGCATTCTAGTAAAATAACATTGAAAATGGAAAACGAAACAAGTCATGAATACTTTTGAGAAGCTATCGTGACTGTTGAAGAGGAAAAGCTTACATTTCAGGTCAAGGAAAACAATTCACGTGAGCTTTTTTATGATTCAAGATAAAACAACTTTATTTCTGTCATCCCTCTACAAACCAACTATATTAAGTCAAGATCTACAAAACAATCGTCTGTAACTTTCCTTTTTTTAGCTCACGCGAGAGTATCATGTTTTAAGCAGTCAACTTGCAACGCCTACGTTAAGTAACATTGTGTAAATGCGGTGTCTTACTTACCCAAACCCCAAACCCCACCATAAAATGAATTTGTCTTTTTATACCTTTTGCAATACTTTTGACTGAGTTCTCGTGAATGCAATGTTTGCCATTCAGGGTGACAGAAAGAAGGTTCCTCTAGTTTTGGTTGGATCATTCCCACAACCACTAGCAAATCATGTGCACAGTTGACTGAAAGGTGACATGGTATGACAAAGACAGGTTTCATGACAAAAACAACAGTCATTGGTCAATCTAATCACGTTTCCGCACTTTTCTATGGCTGTTTCATTCCCTATAAGGTGAATGATACACGCTTCAACATTTGTTGAGCAACAAAGATCAACAAGTGTTGAACGATTTTGCGGTTTGTTGAATTGATGTTGGAACTTGTTGAATGACACATTCCCACTTTTGTTGAGCAACAAGCGCGGAACGTTGTTCCCGTATTGGCGCCAAAATTAAAAATGGCGGTTGAAGACAGGTTACTATCGCTGGCTCTGCAAGTGTTGTCGCTGTACTCATGTAACGGAGGCAAAGGAGACGGAGAAACCGAAAAACTTGGACTAGATCGAGAATGGCTAAAAACTAGAACGTCAATCGGGGCATATTAAACACTGTTGACGGAAACCTCGTCTCCAGTCACGGGGATTTTCTTCCTTCGTATGGATATTACATCCTTCAAGGAACTCCTTCTCTGTTATAGCTTTGTCTCTTACGTCTCGTTTCTTGTAGTCTTTCATACGAATATCCTACAAAGTGGGACATTTTTCATACAAAATGATGAGCTCACTTGCTACCTCCGTCTCCGTTTGAACGCTTCCGCGACCATTTTGAAACCTTCAGGAAAGCACGTGACACCAAACTAAAAAGCGATTAGTTAATGTCGTTCAACAAGCGGCAACATGTTGAACGGAATAGAGCCGAACTCTATTCCGTCCAATTTTAAGCAACGTTCAACATGTTGAAAGGTCTTTTTTCAACATTCAACATCACGTGATACACTGAGTGGAGGAGTGGCCACATTTGTTGCTTGACAAACATTGACATTCGCTTTAAGTGTCATTTCATGGCTCCTTAACTTCCTGCTTTTCTCTCTTTTCACTTAACCTTTCCTATTTCTTCATCTTCCATTTTTTCTTAGCATTTCTTCTCTTTGTCTATGTCAGTCTCTTTTGTCTACCTTTTTATAACTCTGTTCATCAGTCACTCTTTTCTCCTTTGCGTTCGTTCTTTTCTACCTTAGTCCACCAGCATCTCATTGTCCGTATTAGCTAGTCTTACAAAAAAATAACATCAATTGCAAAAGTACGAATTTTAAAGTTTTATAACAAACTGTTGATAAAAGGAACCAAGACAATAATGCCTAAAACAAAACAAAAAAACCAAAGCATACGACTTGAAAGTCATAAATTGAACACACGTACATTAACTAAGGTTCCGGGTACACAGTATATGAAACTTAAAGCAAAAGAACAACAACTAAGCTGGAAAAGTTACGAAATAATCAAACATCGAGAGCGGTTTTCAATTGAAAGTGATTTCCTCGGCCGGGGTAAAAAAAATCCAAACGCCGCATTTTTAACAAATCAGAGTGAAACGACCCATTCGTGACTAGCGCACATATATTTTGTCGAGTTTTGTGTTGACGACATGTGTTTCCTGAAGAGCTCGACGCTAATTCGGAGAATTCTTAAAGAGAGTCAGTTGAAAACCGCTCTATCAGACCAATGCTATGATAACACATCAAATTTATGTAGAAAGATGAACGATGCACATGGTTAGCGTTCTAGTTTAAAAATGCAGCAGTAAGGTAAGAAGCGACACCATAAAAATAGCCACAGAAAGGACCTTCACGTAACCATCACTTGTAGTAGTGGTCAGTTTGGGTGTTGTAGCAACTACGCACGACCTTACAGCTTCGAGGTCGTCCGCGTAATCACCGAGAAATCCTTTGTATGTCTTCTCCTGTACTTCTTCCAGCGAAGTGGTGGAGTCTTTAAACAGTAAGTTTGCACCGCCATATTTCGTGGAGTTGAATAGCTGAAACTTGCTAACATTGGTCTGACTTGAACCGTACATGTCACTCATAGCCTTCAAAATGGTGACGATGTTATCAATGTTGTAATCGGGTCTTGTTACAACCGCATGGGCAGGATTTGAACCCAAGCTGCAACTCTCGTGGTCTCCAACAGCTGCAGAGAAAAGTATTTGCTGATTATAAGTTTCAAGTTCACTGCGTTTCAATTCTGTTCAGTAAGTAGAGTGGTCACATTTTTAGGTTTGTCAAGAAATTATTGTAATGTTCGGTAACTACTTGATGCAGGCACTCACAAAGTAAGGACACTAAAGTAAGCATGGGATGATTAAGAACACTGAAGTACGGCTAAGCATGAGTACGGCTAGAGTGCAGCTGAGGCAAAGCTTGGCGACTATACAGTGAAACCCCGCTCTACGGACACCCGCTATTACGGACAGTTTCGTTTTCCCCGACGAAAAGCTCATATATTGTTTCTAAGATCACCCCGCTTATTACGGACACCCGTTAATACGGACAACGGACACTTTTCTGTGTCCCGAGCGACAAACTCTTATACATCGTCAACCCCGCTTTACGGACACTGTTTGCATCTGTGCACTGTTTATTGTCATTGTCATGATTATGTGCTAATTAGAGATTTTGTACCCTGGTCAAATTGACAGATTTCGGCGGGTTAATACAATTTTATTACCAATGGCCAGCCGAAGGAACCGAAAGTCAAGTTGATGAAGGAAGCCATGGCAATGCTGGAGGACGTGACGGAATATCTAACAAATGAAAACCTTACGGCTGCAGCGAATAACCTTTCCAAGGTGTTGTCTAACATTCAGCCATCTGGCTGAATCGAACACTAAATGCGTCAGTACAACGAAAAGTCACAGACTTCTTTGAATGAGTGAATGAGTCTGTTAAGGAGTTTTAAGAAGAGAATGCAAAATTCAAATTTATCTTAAAAAGTTAGACTTGTTACAGTTCCAGTTGCAGAAGAAGCTAAACACCATTTTAATGTTGCTAAAGTACTCTGCTATATTCCTTGTGTAAAGTAACGTCGTGGACTTTTTCAACTGATTTCAAGAACAGTCTGTACAACATAAAATTTATTTGTCCGAGAGTGATACAGTTAATGATTTGTAATTTACAGTACAATTAAAAAGTTTTGTTTGCTGTTTGAAGTTGTCAAGAGACACCTGCCTAGCGTTCATGCTTATGCAGACGATACGCAGTTATATTTAGCGTTTAAACCTGGCTGTGCCTCAAGTACCGAGGATGCCGTTGCTGCTATGGAAGGGTGTGTAAATGAGATAAGAGCCTGGATGCTGTGTGACAAATTGAAGATCAATGATGACAAAACAGAGTTTTTAATAATAGGCACCCGTCAGCAACTATCTAAGGTTCATGTTGACTCGCTTGTAGTAGGCGATGCTCAAGTGTCGCCTGTTCAGTCGGTTAAGAACTTAGGGACATGGATAGATAGTAACATGAGTCTTCAAGTTAATATCAATAACACGTGTAAAGCAGCCTATTACTACATTACAAATGTAAGACGAATACGAAAGTATTTAAGTAACCAAGCAACCCAGACACTTTGTCACGCCCTAATAATTGGTCGCATTGACTATTGTAATAGTATTCTGTATGGGGTACCAGCTAAACAAATAGCAAAGTTGCAACGGCTCCAGAATTCCGCAGCAAGACTTATTTTTAAGATTCCAAAGTTTTGTCAGATCTCACCAATTCTGTGTACGCTTCATTGGCTTCCAGTAGAATTTAGGATTCATTTTAAGATTATTATAATTACTTTTAAAGCGATCCATGGACAAGCTTCGGGATATATACAAGAACTCATTAGCAAAAGGAGGAAGGGAATTACTATTTGAGATCGTGTGCAATGGGAATCATGCTTCAAACGCCAAGAATTTTAACTAAAAAGACATTGGGTGACCGTGCTTTTTTAGCTGCGGCACCTAAACTGTGGAATGGGCTACCATCACAAATACGAAATGAGCCCAATTTTCATAGGTTTAAAGGTTTACTTAAGACCCATTTTTTTAGATTAGCTTTTTATTAGATTATTTAGATTAGCTTTTTATTAGATTTTTATTAGATTAGCCTTTTATTAGATTACATTAGTTTTTAGTATAATCTTTTTAGTTATTTTCGATAACTTAGTAATGACGATAATTTACGTGTAATGCGCATTTGATCATATTCACATGTATTTTGCGCAATATAAATGTTAAATCATTATTATTATTATTATTGCCGTACAAGTGTCGGCCTTAGTGTTTGTATCGATAAAACACGTGTCCGTGCCTTTTTTCCGAGGACCCCGGTTAATTCGGACACCCCGTTAATACGGACATTTTGGCAAGTCCCCTTGGTGTCCGTATTAACGGGGTTCCACTGTATTTATAACGCAGACCACTCTTTTAATGGTGAATCTCTCAAACCACACTGCTGAGCAGTGCAACAGACAGTGCCACGATAGAATACAATTTAATAGCTTTTAAACGAACAGCCATTTTGTATGGCTTCGTTCAGAGATGAAAAGTCAGATATTAGGAAACACTCTGAATAGTAAAACAAAGTGAGCAGGAAATTACTTCCCGGCGCTGGTTCACAATCAAGTAAGGACTGTATCCTCAGTGATCCGTTTATTTATGCGAGTTCACTCTGTTGCACACTGCTCTATTCACTCCGTTCGTGCGCTCGTTCAATATGATTATTCTCTTACAAAAACGCGTTATAGCGGAGCTCCACAGCGGCTCGAAGAGACGCAGAGCGGAGCCCTATAACTACCGTGCGAGGATAGAAATTGAGAAAACCATGCGTTTGAGTTTTCATGGTCATCGTGACTAGCGGCATGGCTCACGGGCGCGTGCGCCTAGCGACGACGACGACGATGTTGCCCCAACATGGCGGCCATAGTCATCTGGGATATTTAGAAGGTCTTAAACCGAAAGGAGGCTTTGTTTTTCGCGCGCTTTTCGCGGCTTGCCGCGGCTACACAACCTACAGCCAGCAGTCTACAGCAGTCTACAATGTTTTGCTGAAGAAACGGATTTTATTCCATAGGTACTGAGATTTACTCCTTATAAATCTGTGTGAGAAAAATAGTCTGTAAAAAACTAGAAGCAATTTGATTGGTTGGACCATTTTCTTCACTAGTGAAAAAAAGTGGTCCGACCAATTCACTGTTCATAGAGGTGGGATCAGTTTTGGCGCCATCAACTCGGCAAAAAGTGAGCAATAACGGCTTCTTCCTCAGCTTCTTTGAGAAATTCTAGGTTTGCAGATACAGCTTCAGTCGAGGACTTCATACAAGATCAAGAAAATAAAAATACGAATAACAAATCCGAACAGCCCGTCGCTTCACTGAAAGAATTCTTGACGTTGAAAGGCGAATCAAGGTCCGTAGAAGAAATTCCTTCAAACGAGCTCAATTCAGGTCATGAGTGAATTTGTCCGGTAGCAGTGGGAAAGAAGGAAAACAAAGATTATGAGCCAAGTTCGCTCCGTTCTCTCTTTCGCAACGGTTATTTGAATAAAAAAGCTACGGATTCAGCATCTCAAAAGAAGTGGTGTTTGAAAAAGCAAGAGCCGCATTAAAATGATCAAAACAAAAAGGTAATTTTACATTGTATTTCCCGTACACAAGACATTCCTGAGTCATTCACGAGTCGTTTTAAAACGTTTTTAACTGTCTTTGGTTCTTATACTTCTAGCGACATTTCCAACAGTGTTTAAAGTAGAATTTTCCAGTTCGTGCAATGTTTGTATCATTTTAGAGAAGTAAATTTTGAACGCATTTTTAACTTGACTGTCATGTTTATTCGGTATGCTCCAAAATAAAGCCTGCTAAGTGCGTTTTGCACCTTGTTGTGGTATCTTGGTTTTTCTAGCCCAGCGTGATTCATGATCAGTTAGTAGTATTTTGTGAGGAGTAAATCTCAGTACCTAAAAAATAAACAAATTACTTCATGGTTAGTTCGCCCGTATCATTTTTCTTCACTCGTTGTGAAGAAAAGTAAACTTACTCGTTCGCTGCGCTCACTCGTTCGTTTTCTATTCTTCACAACTCGTGAAGAAAAATCGTCCGCCCTCACTAACCATGAAGTACGTAATCTCTATATTCATAGCGGTTTTGGAGGAAAAATTTTCTTCCTACAAGTTTTCAAGCGTTTTTGGAGGGACATAAGCATAAAGCTGAGTGTCTATTTTTCCTTTGTTAAAGAGCTGCCTAGCTGCTTTTGGAGTTGCTTATAATTTAGCTGACCAGGTAATGGTTCTTCCGTTGAGTCGCGAGCTAGATGTTTTTTTTTTTGACGATTTATTTGAGCTATCGAATCTTCTTTAAGTAGTTGCGTACACCAGGCGTATTTAATAACTTTAGTGACAACATTTTCAATGTGTGAGGGTCTGTGTGAGGAGCTCCGTTTTTAGGCTTGCCTAAATGTATTTAATATTCTACGGAAATACAATAATCTTGCGGTTAGCCTTGTGGCTAAAGAAGCTCCATTGTTAAGAACTATCATTTGTTCCCAAAATACTGAGTACGTGATGGCTATATTTAAAGCTTACGCGGATTCTAAATAAGTGTCACGGGTACAACGTGACGCAAAGGAAACGAATGAAAAACAAAATAAGAAAATTATGAAATATGGAAAAACAGCTGGGATAACAAATGGTAATATCGGACACAAAGTCTTCTACAGCACAGTACTGTTCAGCAGCTTTCCAAAGAATGGCCAGGTACTATAGTTTCGTCCAGCCTTGAGGTTAGAAGTGCTACGGAGCAATAGGCGAAGTAGTCCCAACCGTTCTTTACCGCGACCACAGTATTATTATTTTAAGTACACTCAGAGTCTTGTTATGAAAATATTGTGAATTGCTCGCTTCCGAGCCCTTTAAATGTAATTTGGTTCAGTAATAGGGAACTTGTGGATTGCAGTTTATTTACCAGTTTGTTCATTTGTTCGATTTGAAATGCATGTATTCGCTTTCCCGAAAGATTATAACCGACATGAAAATACAGAAAAGCCAACAGTAGCCTCTTTTCAGTTAACAGCTAGAAATCTTAAGTTATTGTACTTTGCCGACTCTTGTACACCTGGGCGTGTGCATCGCTGTTTCACTAACTTTCATTTAGAAGACAAATAGTTTGTTATCGGGTCATTTGAGTTTCGTTTATTATTTAAAATCTACTTTCCGAAACAAGCCAGCTGAACTACGTTTCACTAATGAAGTTTTATTAGTTTCTCAGGAACTAGCCAGCTGAACTACTTTTCACTAATGAAGTTTTATTAGTTTCCTCGAAAGTCAGCCAGCTGAACTAGCTTTCACCAACCTAGTCTTAATGCTTTCTATTCATAGGATAATTCTCCCTTGCTGTCGATAACAGCAATTCGGAATCTCAGATTTAAGTATCTTACTTTTAATTTCCTAAGTTTGTTCTATCTTAATCTCAGCCGGCGTAATTGTAATCCTAGCACTCTATTTTTAATTTTGGAGCCTCGTCAGTGTTGATTAGAATTCGCTATCTTAATTGAGTACTTTCCGCTCGCATTGTATACTTGAAGTTACATTAGCATATTGTAAACACTTGACGTGTAACGGATGATATATAAGTAAGTACGTTTGTAAAGACTATTGGATTTGAGAGAGAGATTTGAACAGCGACTACTTCCCCGAGTGCAGAATAAACTACTGTTGGACCAAGTAGTGTCTCTTCCTTGACGTCCGTAGTGAAAACCATCGAAGTCAGATCCCCGTGTACCAGGAAATCGGGACGAGTTTCCGTTCTCGCAGTTAAGCAGTGCTCTCCAAGAGTTAGATTCCCCCAGTTGTCAGTAAAGTGTCCGTTCAGTTGGAAATTTACAGTGTTACAGGAAAAACCTATCGTCACAGAAGCACTTCATAACAAAGATTCCACGCAACAATTTTTTTAAAAGAAACCTCTCACCTTTCCTTGTTCCATCTTTGCACAGATATTGATAGTCAGATGATGAGCCGTAATCACCGCTGGAGCCATTGACAACCTCATTTACAGTTGTATGTTTAACGAACGCCACGTCACCCTTCCCATCAGCCATGCATTTGAAAGCTCCATGGTAACTGGCATACTTGTTCTTGCTTGGATTTGTTGAGCACTTGTCGCTCTCGACGCCAGCGCAGAGGGAACACAGACTGCCAGGCACTACGCCCGTTTTATTATAGTTATTGCTTCCTGTAGAAAATTAACAGGATGTAGAGAATCACTAGAAATAAAACGCCGCATTAATTCCTCCACATAGGATTATAAAAATTTATCTTGCTCCAGTTGGGAAGAGCACAGTAATCAAGCACTTCTCAAGATACCTCTGTTAGGAACACAGTACCGAAAATGAATACCGTGCTGTTCACTGAGCAGCTTTCCTAAGAATGGCCACGCTGCATGGTTTGATCAACAGATGAAAACCTTCGAATTAAACTGTATAGTAGGAAAGCTGTCCTATTATGATTTAACCCTTTAAGCCCCACTAAAAATATTCATTTTCTCCTGACTGTTTTCACATATTTGTTATTGTACTAGTGAGGAGAAATTGTTTAAATATCAATAGTTTGGTGTTCATTTTCGTTATTCTCATAACATGAATGGTTGATCAGTGAACAGTGAATATTGTTATGAGAAACTAGATAATGGTCACAAATGGGACTTAAAGGGTTAAACTCCTTTCATTGTTCCATTGCTATTTTTCTGCAACCAGAGAACACAGTTGAATGAACATGGTCAGTTGATGGATCACCGACTAGTTTGATAAAGTTTGATATTTTCAGATGTCGGAACCGCATATGATGATTTTCTTACCTGGAGCACAACTCTCGCTGAAGAAACTGCCAACCGATATCAAGTCATTAAACTCACTACCACAATCCTTATTTGGGATCACTTTTTCACGCATTAAGTACCCAATGGGTACATTCCAGCCAGCCGTTCGTCGGGCCCCGGTATGGCATGACTTTCTCCCTTTAAGACTTTCGCCCAGTTGAAAGCCTGTATTGTTCTTTTTCACCACAGCAACGGCGTAGTACTTTGGTCCGTATTCTCCATAAACCTCAGCCATTATAGGCACAAGTCCATAATCCTTACCTAGACCGCCCGAAAGAAACTACAGTGACTATTGGGGATATTCACATGCTTGTTATACCTTGGGATTTTGGGTCGTCATTCATTTATTGGTCAACTTTTTATAGAATTTAAATCTAATCAATCATGACTGGAAGAACTGTAGTGATCAACACTTGAACGCCTTTATCGGTGATATCTATAGCTCACAGACTTTTTACTATGGCGTTATATCAATCAGAATCAGGATGCTTTGCGGCCAACCTGTTTTCCAGATTCTAAAATCCAGAAAACTACAAAATGGAAGTAATCCAGCTCTGATTTCCGATTAATAAATATAGAATATCTGATTTTCAGACTGTAGTTAACCCGATATTTGAAATCAAAAATCAGAAATTAGAAATCAGAATTCCGAGACCAGAATTCAGAATTCTCAAGTCAGAAACTAGAAATCGTAAATCAGAAATCAAAAGTCGAAATTTCTGAAATGGGAAATTTGAAATTGAGAAATCGGAAATCTAAAACTGGATTTCCGAAATGCCACCTGTAATATCCAATTCCGTTATTCTCGGTTTATCTCAGTTTGCGATGTCAATATTGCAAAAATGAATCGGAAAACTCTTCAAAATTTCCCTGCCGGGGGTGGGTATAAATAGGCGTTTACTTCCGGTGGCAACTTTTAACCTGACCCCACCCCAACAAGTGAAATTATCTCTGCTGTAGGGGAGGAGGGGACATAATAATACCAGTTTCGCACAAAAATCGTCATTCGAGGGTATTTCGCGCCAAAGGAGAGTTTTTAAGTAATTATTTTACGTGCATTCGAACACTCCCATCAAAATGGACAACTGCGAGATAAAGTTCGGCGAGTTGAGTAGCACCGTGGCTACGAAGAATGTCACTATCAGTGCTCTTGTGGCACTTTTCAACATCCACAAAGCCCAAACATGCCGGCTACGTGGTCTTTCCGACACGTACGTTTTTGCAGATGAAAATGCATCGTTTCCTCAACTGGAAAGTTTCGGCGTATATGAGATCAGAAACGCGAAGCGAAATTACGAATCCTCCGACGAAGAAAGTTCTGACTCAGAGTTCATGCAGACAGCTTACAGACTAGCCACGAGCAGCAAGAGTGCATAGAAAGGTTGAACAAAAGTTTCAAAAGGCAAGTGCCAAAGAGCAAAGGCACTCATCTTGTGGTTGTAGAGCAGCTAACAATAAAGCTATAAAGAACATGCGATTTAATGTTTTCGAAAAGTGGCGGGAATATGCTTTCTGCCGTTCCTTTCGCTTCCTCCCCCACTAAGTTTATTTCTATCGGAAGTGCGAAATATTCACCCCTCCCCCGCTAAAAAGAGGGGTACCGGAAGTAAACGGGTATTTATACACAACCCCGGCAGGGAAATTTTGAAGAGTTTCCGATTCATTTTTGCAATATTGACATCGCAAACTGAGATAAACCGAGAAGAACGGAATTGGATATTACAGGTGGCATTTCGAAAATCCAATTTTTAGATTTGTCAATTTTAAATTTCGCATTTTCAGAAATTCCGACTTCTGATTTCTGATTTACGATTTCTGGTTTCTAAATTGTGAATTCTGAATTCTGGTTTCCGAATTCTGATTTCTGATTTCTGGTTTCAAATATCGGGTTAAAGTCAGGATGCTTTGCGGCCAACCTGTTTTCCAGATTCGAAAATCCAGAAAACTACAAAATGGAAGTAATCCAGCTCTGATTTCCGATTAATGAATATAGAATATCTGATTTTCAGACTATAGTTGACCCGATATTTGAAATCAGAAATCTGAAATCCGAAATCAGAATTCCGAAACCAGAATTCAGAATTCACAAGTTACAAACCAGAAATCGCACATCAGAAATCAGAAGTCAAAATTTCTGAAAATGAGAAATTTAAAATTGAGAAATCAGAATTCTAAAACTGGATTTCCGAAATGCCACCTGTAATATCCAATTCCGTTATTCTCGGTTTATCTCAGTTCGCGATGTCAATATTGCAAAAATGAATCGGAAAACTCTTTAAAATTTCCCTGTCGGGGGTGGGTATAAATACGCGTTTACTTCCGGTACCTCTCTTTTGAGCGGGGGAGGGGTGAATATTATGCACTTCCGATAAAAATAAACTTAGTGGGAGAGGGAGCGAAAGGACCGGCAGAAGGCATACTCCCGCAACTTCTCTAAAACATTACTGAATCGAATGTTCTTTATAGCTTCATTGTTAGCTGCTCTACAACCACAAGATGAGTACCATTGCTTCTTTAGGGTTTAAGGAGGAGGATTCGTAATTTCGCTTCGCGTTTCTGATCTCGGTAACTCGACTAACGTCCAATTCATATACGCCGAAACTTTCCAGTTGAGGAAACGATGCATTTTCATCTGCAAAATCGTACGTGCCGGAAAGACCACGTAGCCAGCATGTTTGGGCGTTATGGATGTTGAAAAGTGCCACAAGAGCACTGATAGTGACATTCTTCGTAGCCACGGTGCGAGTCAACTCGCCGAACGTTACCTCGCAGTTGTCCATTTTGGTGGAAGTGTTTGACTGCACACAAAGAAATTACGTGAAAACTGTCCTTTGGTGCGAAATGGGTATGATTACGTCACCCTCCTCTCGTAGAGGGGAGATAATTTCGCTTGTTGGGCTGGGGTCAGTCTAAAAGTTACCACCGGAAGTAATCCTGACTGTTAACTATAGTCTGAAAATCAGATATTCTATATTTATTAATCGGAAATCAGAGCTGGATTACTTTCATTTTGTAGTTTTCTGGATTTTAGAATCTGGAAAACAGGTTGGTCGCAAAGCATCCTGATCATATCCCTGCCAAAATTCGACTTTTGCTTTTCATATTCACTTCCCATTTTACTTTTGTTGTCCACGATTCGGCATTGAAGTTTCACAATGCAACATTGAAGTTTCACAATGCAACATTGGAGTTCCATAATGCAATATTGAAGTTCTATAATGCGATGTTTAACTTTCGCCATCGGACTTGCTTCATTGGCATTTTATGCAAGTTTCGAATTATGCTTGCTTCATTTTTTTCCGACATGCAGACTCTCAAAAGGAACTGCAAATCATTTGCAGTAGGAAGGAAAATGAACCTCGGGTTACCTGCTGTGTACACTTTACCCCCATCCAGTGTAACAAGGTCAGCACTCTGGTTGTTTATCTTTTCAAAACACTTTTCAACTGATACTGCCAGGACACACTGGGCTGTCACATTAAGGGAGTTGTTTGCTGCCCTCTCCTCAACCAATTTAACAAAATCATCACACTTGCTAGTCTCAGTGCTTATCGTGCACCATCTGAAGTTGAACGACTCTGAAAAAGACGGCCACGTAAGGATAGATGAATGAATGATTCGCGGGATAAACAAACGAAGGAATGTCATGATGGAAGAAAGGGATCGGAATTTATGAATGATAAAAGATAAATTGAGTAAATATTTAACACTAAGTGCAAACGTACATTCAACAAATGAATGGTCAAACGAATGAAGGAAAGGGACAAATGAGAAAGCAGGGTGCCTGACCCCCCTCCCCCCCCACCCTCCCCTCACGTCTTACTGAGATGACAGGTACCGGTAACTTTGAAGACGAACCTGGGGTCACGTCAAAGGACAAAATTAAACCGTCTCTGAATATTCATGTCACGCTATTCAAAGTATAGCTTAAATTTGGGATTGTTGTGCTTAGTCTGTTCATTAAGCAAACCAAAAACCTTTGGGAAATGACTCTGGAGTTTGTTTCAGCTCATGGATGACGTAGTCATTCCATGAGGTATAGGGGGCAGTCAGACGGTCGATCACTCACTTGATTACGATTAATTTATTCTTTAAAACCGCATTAAACATTCCTCTCAAACCTCCCCTACTAAGTATTAGTTTTGTTCCAATATGTCTGCTTGGAGGGGACAAGAAAGGCTTATGCACCTATCAATGTAAACCCCGTGGGGGGGGGGGAGTGCGGGCAAGGGGTGGGGATTTGACCAAAGAATCCATCTCCTCAGTGGGAGGCTTGATCGAGTACCTTTGCTCGGGGGTCGGGACATTTGATTTGTTCGGCAGAGAGACTGGGGCCAAGTCAAAGCGTGGTTACCTGGCATCGTCTTTTTTGTCTTTGGAATGGCGTGGGTTTCGGAGAAGGTGAGTTTTTTACCGATATTTATCTGCTACTTCATAGGCCATCTAAGTCACAAGTTATTAAAGGTATGTGCATGGCTTGTCTTTTATTTGGTACTTTGCCCCTGGGTGGGGATTTTGACTACATTTGATGAACATACGCTGCCCCACCCTTGGGCAATTGACCAGAATTTTTGCTCCTTGGTCAAATCCCCACCCCTTGCCCGCACTCCCCCCCCCCCACGGGGTTTACATTGATAGGTGCATTACAATGACACTCAGAACATAAGCGGTACGAAGATAGATTGTATTTGAATTCCTAGTGGAATTGAAAACTGGAAAGTTGTTAAGCTAGGAACGCTGGCGGCGAAAATGGACATCGAAATCCTAAATGAGACGCTGCTGAAATAGAAACCACAAAAACCACGTACGATGGTTGAAAGCGATGGTTCAATCAATTTTTGCCCGATAACGTGCAGTGAAGCGGTACGATGATGGTTTTTGCCCCAATGACTTTGTGGAACTGAAAAGTTGCTTTCACCAGTGGCGGAAATGGATCAATAATTTCGTATAAAAATCTATGATACCGCGATTGAAACTGCAAAGGCCTCGATGGTTGGAAGCAACGATATCAATCGACTGTGGACAATTCCTTCAGGGGAAAAATGCAACAGGGATGAATGGTGTATCATCTGGAAGCTAGCGTAAGTCTCGTCCTATCGTAGTTTTACTCGCGCGACCGGCAGCCGCA
Organism: Ricordea florida; assembly: GCA_949710005.1. Classification (NCBI taxonomy): domain Eukaryota; kingdom Metazoa; phylum Cnidaria; class Anthozoa; order Corallimorpharia; family Ricordeidae; genus Ricordea; species Ricordea florida. Next base: position 26,844,838 of record OX453286.1, on the reverse strand, counting down.
AAATGCAGATTACAAAATGCAGAAAATAATAAAAAATAGTAATTTGGGAGACACTGACCACTTCATTAAGCGCGCAACATAAACATCAATAAACCAGAACAACACAAACGAAAAGTACTAGCAATGGCTTCAGTTCCTGTTCTCTTAAAATACGTCGGTTTACGCTGAAACAAAAATTATGGACAATTTGAACTACCCTGGGCTCCAAGGGTCACTATTCGCTTTATGATTTTATGAGTCAGGCGAGCGCCCAGGGTGCGTGAAGAGAAAACAAACCAGGGTTTGTCGGTGTGTGACTCTGCCATCAAATTTTAAAATGGCAGATAAAATTTCATGAGTCGAGATGTCAGATTACCGCACATTCTGATTGGCTATGTTACAAATACGCGACAGCTCGTCAAAAATGTGTTTCAGCTTTCGAAGACAAATGTCCAGCGTTCTCGTGACCTGAGGTCACGCAATATCCAACATTGAATAAAAATGCTCAACATGTCTTACCATACTCATGACACTTTGTAGTCTGCATTTTGTCGTCTGCATTTTGTCGTCGGTCTGCACTTTGTGGTCTGCATTTTGTGGCTGCCGCTGGCGTGACGGACTTCGCCGTTTGAAAACCCAGTGAGCATACAATATTACTGACAAGAATGTGACCAAATCAAGCGAAAAGCATAAAAAAGTGAATAGTTTGCCAATATCTTCTCGCTTCCCGTTGTCCTCTTTTACGCGCTCTTACGGACAGACCATTTTCCGGCTGCTACCCACAGCTAGCGCGTAATTGATGTCTAAGCCTCCGTTCTTTACAAAATTTTCTCTGCCTTAGTGCTGTACAAAACGAGTACACCGCCCAGAGAAGAAAAATTCCTCCTCTAAAATTCCGTAACTCTTCATTTTTTTTCCTTTTTATAAAATTCTCTAACGTTCCAAATAACTATCAATACACCGAATTACCATTCTCTTTTTTATTCAACTGCCTTTTCTTTCGCTAATCCAATCCATCCATAAGCCAGCTAACAGCAGCCTTTGATTTGCTTTCCTTATTTCCTCTTTTTAAAAGTTTCGATCAACACTGTTTCGCTACACTGAGGAAGTTCTCAAGCAGAACTTCCTAAATGTTCCAGCAACGCTTAACGGTCGTAACGTTTTCCCCAAGCTCCTAATTTTGCTATCTGCAAACGTGTTTCATTTCGTCCCAATGAAATACGAACCTAACCAACTTACATTCGCCGTACGCGGAAATGTCGCTGATTCAAGGCAGGGTGTGATTTAACTCTTAGGCAGCGGATGGATGACAATAAATTTTCGTGGAAGAAGTTTATCAATCATCGGCTTTAGTCTTCAAAAGGACGGAGAAAAGACATAGTGATGAGCTGGCGATGAAGATACAACTGTCACCGAGTGCCATCAAAGCCTCATCCGACTAAAGAATCAGACTATGATGAATCGACATGTTACAAAAATTCTTTGGACTATGTTGTTACAGAAAGGACAGAAACGTACAAGGAGGCCCTGTTAGGGAGGTTCTCTATGTCGCCCGTCTGAGTTTCAAACCTTTTCACGTTGCAATTTCGGAAGGTTCGCAGGTCCCTGTCGTAATTTCGTTAGCGGCTCGTCGTTCGTCGTCATTTCAGCTCCTTCGTGTCGCCGTTTCAAGGCCATGTCGCTTGTCGGAATTTACCCCTAACAGGGCCTCTTCAAGCCAATGTGCCGCCACCGCTTAATTATTGTGTTAAAATTTTCAGTACGCATTATTGGAAGCACCAGTCGCTGTTAAATCGCTTTTAGGAATGGATGAGGACATCTTCGATGTGCTCCATAAATGCCATAA